>VXAB01014236.1:242992-256476 GCA_013399175.1 Odontophorus gujanensis | reverse complement strand
TAGTGGCCCTCCTTTCAACCTGTGCAAAGAGCTCTACATCTTTCCTGTGGTGGGGACCCCAGGTCTGGACTCCAGATGGGACCTTGCAAGAGCTGAGTAGACAATCACCTCCCTCTCCCTGCTGGCCACCCCTTTTTTAATGCAGCCCAGGATATAGTTGGCTCTCCAGGCTGCAAGTGTGCACTGCTGCCTCATGTCCAGCTTCTGATCCACCAGGACCCCCAAGTCCTTGTCTACTGGGCTGCTCTCCAGGAGTTCTTCCCCCAGTCAGTATAAATACCTGGAATTGACCTGGCCCAAGTGCAACACCTTGCACTTAGCCTTTAAACCTCAGTAGGTTCACTTGGGCGCACTTCTCCAGCCTATCCAGGTCCCTGTGGATGGATTCCCTTCCCTCCATTGTATTGACTGCACTGCTCAGCTTGGTGTCATTCACAAACTTGCTGAGGGTGCAGTTGATTCCATCATCTGTCATTGATGGNTGAGGGTGCAGTTGATTCCATCATCTGTCATTGATGGACATGTTGAAGAGCACTGGTCCCAGGACTGACCTTTGGGGGACACCACTTATGACCGGCCTCCACCCTGACATAGAACCATTGATCACAACCCTGTGGCTTTGCCCAGCCAACTGGTTCTTCATCCACTGAACAGTCCATCCTTCAAATCCATACCTCTCCAGTTTAGAGAGAATGATGTGGTGAGGGACCATGTCAAAGACTTTGCAGAAGTTGAGGTAGATGACATTGGTCACCCTTCCCCTGTCCATGAATGCAATCATTCCATCATAGAAGGCCACCAGATTGGTCAGGCAAGATCTGCCTTTGGTGAAGCCATGCTGGCTGTCTTGGATCATCTGTCTCATATGTGCCTTAATGTGGTAACCTGGAGGATCTGTTCCATGATTTTCCCAGGCACGGATGGGAGGCTCACCGGCCTGTAGTTCCCTGTGTCGTCCTTCCTCCCTTTCTTAAAAATGGGAGTAATGTTTCCCTTTTTCCAGTCACCAGGGATTTCACCCAACAGCCAGGACTTTTCAAATATGATGGAGAGCAGCTCAGCAACCACATCAGCCATCTCTCTCAGAACCCTAGGATACATACCATCCAGCCCCATGGACTTACATACATTCAGTTTCATGAGGAGGTCTCGGACTTGTTCTGCTGTTATAGTGGGATGGAATCCTCTCCTCTCACCCTCACCTAGAGGATCAGGGTCTTGGCAGACATGGAGAGCCTGGCCACCAGTGCAAATATATAATGCAAGTAGGATTTCTGTAGAAGATTGCTTCTCCACGCTAAACTCTTGTTTTTGCACCTATGACATACCTGGGGTCACAGCCTCCTTCTGTTTGCTCCTAGTAGTGTAGCTGTTGCTTCTTCCAGCTCATGGAATCCTCCTCATGTACCCTTATTTTCTGCAGCATTAGGGCAGGGGCGAAAATAATTTTCCTCTCCCTGTGGAATAAGTTACAGTTGGTTTATCTCTAAATTTCATGGAGATGTCTGTCTGTCTGTCCACCTATCCACCTTTCTATTCATCTATCACATTAGTATCATTTATGCATAATAACACTGTAGAAGACACAGATCTCAATGTATCGTTTCAATCCTTTCCATCAGATTAGAAATTTATTCAGAACACAGTAAGAATTATTGCAGTTGTGTGAATGCACTAATAGATTTTTAATGCACTTTCTTTACAGAGACTCCCAAACCCCAGCCATCCTAACCCCACATTTACTTCATCAATTCTTGTGACTGCTAATGCTGACACTGTACTGTTTGGCAGCCTCCATTAAGAATGGTTTGCCACACAATATTAACAGGCAGTGAAGCTTTGTGCTGATAGATAAAGCATGGTGTAAAACCTGATTGGAATCAATCAGAGTAATCGTCTGGATGTGTGGTGGTTAATAGGAAATGTCCTGCATATTATTGGCTGTTTTATGTAGCTAACGGATTAGCTTTCTGCTGCCTACTGTGGCTCACATCCTCTCCTGTGCCACGGGGGGAGGTGATGAATCTGCAGGGCTGCCCAGGGGACAGTGTGCTGGCAGTGCATCCTGCTTCAGTCTAGAAGACATGGAACTTTGAGAAGAGCCCTATGTTTTATTTTTTTCTTCCTTTATGGCCATTGCTAGCAAGTGGATGAGGGGCAATTGTCAGCCCATTGCACAACTAAGCTTAGGTTTTGGGATGAAATATGCAGCAGAGACCAAGAGCAAGAGTGAAGTAAAAGGTCTCTTGAGTCCTGATTTGTTTCAGACTCAGACAATGGCTTCTAAATGCGAGCTCAGATGCTCTCAGGTCAGCCTGATGTCTCCCATAGTTGATCTACCAGGCTATGTTGGGAAAAAAAACTCTGCAGAGACATGTTGGTTAGGTGAATAAATTCCTTACTCAGAGGGTTAGCAGCTGTGGATACATCCTTTGCTTTGAATCATATTCCCAACTGCTAAATATTGAGAGAGGATGCTTGGATAGGGTCAGTGATTTAATGAGGAGTGGGCTTGCTCAGAGCAGTTCTTTCTGGGCATACTTTGCTTTGCTGAGGGCTCTCTGCTTTCTCACCTAACACAAGAACTCATCCTTTTTTTGCTGTATTTTGGTACATTTATTGAAATATGTGGAATAAATCCAAACTATGCCATCCCTCAACACAGGGAAGCATCACTTGAATTTCATGAATAAGGGACTCACTCTTGCCCAAGGTCATGAGAATTGTCTTTAATTTAAATTCAGAGCTAGACACTTTTGCATCCCTGGAAAGACAGTTTTCTTATAGAGCTACTGATGCTGTCTCTGCAGGCAGGAGGAGAGGGAGGAAGGCTTTGGCTGGGAGAGGCCAGCTCCCCTTGGTGGTCAGAGCCTTGGGTACCATTTGAAGTGCAGCAGGTTGGTATCCTAATGAAAGAGCTTTTCAAGCACTCATTTCTCTCCTTGGTGAGTAGAATTCTATTAACCTTTAAGGCAAAATTATATTTCATGCCTCTGGGAAGCAGTAACATTTTACTGAGCTGCACTGGGAATCAGGTAAACAATGTTAACTCTCTCCAGCCCCATTTCAGTGCCATTTCAGGGCAATTGTGTGTGCAAACCCTGCTGTCTAGAGGTCTGTGCTCAGGAACCTCTTGTTGCTGGAGATGAGCTGTCACCTGCTGTGATTCAGTCTGCATGTCCCAGCATCTCTGTTCAGTAACTGGTATTCAGTTGAACTCGTGATCCTGGTATCTCATTCTGGTGATGATGGGTTGGTGGCTGGACTAGATGATCTTAGTGGACTTTTCCAACCTTATTCTGTGGTTCTATGATTCAAGGCTAAGCGCCCTGCATGGTTCTTTCACCCTTTCCCATGTCCATGCATCAGCTGGGCAGTGGGTCTGACTTTTGACAGCTGAAGACATGGTTTGTTGAGAGTCAAGCCGTAAGACACTGTAGGATGCCATGTACTGTAACATCTCATATAATTGTGGACCAAATCGATATATTCAGCACTGCTATTAAATGAGGTCCTAGAGGTTGTAGCTTTTATAGTTTAGAGGCCTTAACCAAGTCCTGTTTTGAACTTTGATGGAGTGTGAGATCACAGTATATCAAAAACAGACTTAAGGACCTGCAGATTTGGGTGTCAGGGTGAAACAAGCTGGTGCTAGCTATGAGCTGCTGCATGCATACATGTGTGCAATGCACGAGCTCACTTCTGGAGAAAGACAAACAAACAAGAAAACAAATGAAGAAAACTAAGAAGTGAGACTTTTTTGGTCCTTTTTTTCCTTTTCAAGGAAGAAGTTTCCTTTTTCTTTATCATAACTTCCAAGTAGTGTTATCCATTGGACCTACCAATGCCAAGCACGATGGGTCAGGCAGCCGGGGGTAGCGAGGGGACTTTGAATTGCTGGAGCCTTGGCAAGGAGAATGCAAAAACTACAATCCAAGGACAAAATCAACACCTTGGGTGGAAAATTAAATCACTGATGCAGTGTAAGCCAGAAAGCAAGTGATGCAACAGCAGCAAAGTTGGCTTCCAAATTGAAATGTGTTTGCTGGGGATTGTCCATCGGCTTGGGGAGTTATTATTTCCATTTCTCTAGTTATGAATTAATTTCTAGAGAATATAATCATCCTCTCCCTTTTCCCCTCCACAGCCCCCTCTTCCCTTCTCCTTCTAATTTTCCACTTGACTGGGGATTCTCTGACAGTGAAAATTCAGGCTGGCTTAGAGGAGGTCCATGCAAGCTGCTCCATTAGACTGGATAATCTCATTGGAACCAGTGGCTTGAATAATAACACCTTCACCTCATGCACTGCATGGGATTCAAATGATACTTAATGCCCCAAGCTGCAGGGACCACTAGGGCAGGGGAAGGGCTGGGCTGCAGGCTGCACTGAGCTCCATTTTTCTCCCAGCTCTGCCAGCCTAGACATGCTCCTGAGGATACATCTGCAGTCTCAGATAAACACCAGTCCAAGCTTCCTCCTCAGCTGAGATGCTTGCACCTTCAGGAGCAGATGCAGCCTGAGCTTGGCTGCTCTCCAGTAAGGAGACACTGCGATTGAGCTGTGTCTGAGTGCTGAAGGCTCTTGCTGTCCCAGTTGAGTCAGGGATGAGTGAGGATGAATATGCCACAGCATGTCCCACCAGATGATGTCCTGATTTCTGCCTCCCCTAAGCAAGTTGTGCAGATTGAAGCAGGATGGTTTAGGTCATGGGGATTAATCTGCTCCAGCCTATTGACGAAACTGCCTTTTACATCCAAAATGTAGGCACAAGTCATAGACCTTTCTATTCCATCATCTCCATGCATACAGAGAATAAGCACAACTCAAGCTCCAACCATGCTTCCTCAAAGAGTCCTTCATCTGTAATCCACTCAATGGCACAAACAGAGCATAGGTTTTGTTCCTGCTTCATTTTCTTTCCCTTGGTGTCCAATACCAGGATATTGTCTACCTTCCAAATGCAAGTAAAACCCTGATCTCGAACCTACCTATAAGATGGCTGGCTTGAATGTAGGACTCTGGTTGAATGTTACTGGGTTGATCCTGAAGGACACCACAGGAGAACAAGTCTCTCTTGCTCTTGGTTGACATGGCTGAACTCTTGTCCATCATTAATTATTGTGTTGGGAGATGTGTCTTATATGGGTGGTTCAGGCATAAAAGCCAACTCCACAAATACACATCTGAATTTTCTCCTTTTCCAGCATCCCCAGCCCTTTCCCATCATGCAGCCACACTGCATCCACACTATCACAACTCCATAGCCTATGTTGGAGCATTGCTGTGCGTTATCACAGACAGCAATAACTTCTGGGTGACACTCAACACAGCTGGCCACCCTATCACCCAACAGCCCCAGAATTGCCCAGAAAGGAAGACCATGCAAGTTTTCTCCAGAAACTATTCAGTTTTAAAGAGAAATAAACTAGGAAGATAGGTGTAGAAGATGGACGCATGTAATATATAATAAATGGCTCTATTGCTATGCATCTGACAACCCAGCCTGCTGAAGGTCACTCACACTGCCACAGCAATTTTTCAGTGTTTATCCCATCCCTTCCAGCTATGCATGAAAGAGGGGAAATTGATACATCACATGTTGACAGCCTTTTCCTTGCAGCTGGAGCATTAGCTGAGAGTCCCATTGAAGTCATAGCTCAGGAAAGGCTTTGCTATGCCTTGTGGTGTGAGAGAGCCTCAGTGGGGTGTTTTGGACCATACTAGGAGCTCCTCATGTATTTTAGAGGTATAAGGACCTCCTTCTGGCTGAACCAACAGAGTGATAAGTCAGGAGTCATTTATGTGGTGGCCTGAAGTCCCTGTCCTCTCACTTGTTAGAGGTTAGCTCTTGGTGGAACTTATAAACTTCACTCCACAGCCAGCTTACTCTCTTTGATGGGTAGGAAACCATTGTAGCTGGAGCTCAAGCTGCTTTATATGGCCTTTAGTGTTCTGGAGGAAGAAGAAGTTTAGGTGGAAGGGAACTGAACTTGTTCTCTGACTTTTTGGCTAGAGCAGGTGTAGTTGGAGAGAAGAGCAGTGAGACTGAGGTTAGAAACCTTCTCTTCTTCCTCTTACTGCTCTGCCTCCAAATTCTCTTTCCTAGTGCAAGGCATGAAGGAACTCAGCTCTGAAAGTCATGGTAAGGCATAACTGGAATAGGGTTTTTGTTGTTATTTGTGCCAATGTTGGGATGAAATGCTATTTTAGGTAGCTGTGAAGAAATGCCTCTAACAGAAACTCTGGGCATTGGTAAAATGATAGGCTGACAACTGCCATGTTAACACATTTTCTCTTTAATTTATGACTTCTGAGATTGTTAACTTGGCTTTCCATCCATCTCAGTCTGTGCTTATTCACTGCTCCAAAATAAACTAAACATCCTGGAGATAGACAGAGAGCTTCAGACATTGTCTTGGTGCAGTGAGTCTGCATAGACACCTGTCTCCTTCAGGGAGAAAATCCCATCACAAGGATTTCCCATCACAGTGAGAAGACAAATTCCAAGCTGAGAGATGCTTGATCTGTCTCCCCACCCCAATCCCTCCCAAGTGAAGCTAACTCTCAATGCAGAGTTTCAACCCAAGCCACAGGGCAGCCAAGGAATTCCATTTTGGAGGTCTGTATGGTAACAACTACTCAGTATCATTCTCTCTATGCTACCCCATGTTTTTTCAAGCTACTGATAATACTGCTGCAGAGCATGGGGAACAATTGTGCCCAGAAGGAAGAACAGTCTCTGCTAGCAGCAAATACTGGAGCTCCAGAACACATCATTCTCTGTTGGCTCTGCTGCCAGAGGCATGGCAGATGGATGGATGCACATGGACAGGAGGAGGAGGGAAGGGAAGGAGCTAAAAAGTGACGTCAAAGAGATGTTGATGAAGGTTGAATGGAAGAGGATGGAGGGACTCATTTGGGAAGCTCTGTGTGGTCTCCGAGGCACTGCAGCATTCTGGGTAGGGCTGTTTGGGTTGAAGGGTTCCTAGTGGTATGGGAGTAGGCAAACAGTATTGATGTTCAGACAGCCTATCCCGTGAAGATGTTTCCTTTCTTCTTCTCTCTATGCTTCCCCAAGTCAGGACAGCAGATGCTAACAGTGAAGGAGCAATGAAATCATATGCTGGCTGTCTGGCTGTGATTCAGTATCTGCATAAGTGGGGAACCCCTTGCAATGTACATCCCATGGTTCCCCAAACCTCCCTGCAAAACTCCTTGATCACAGATGATGTACTTCTTGTTTGCTATTTTTTGCCCTATTTATCATTTAAGTGGCAAGGCTGAAGTGGCACCAGGACCTCCCAGATTTCTCGTAGGACTCCTGGGTCTTGCTGTGATCTTGGCGTGGGTTCACAGAGAAGCCCACTGATTTGGATTAGCCCCACTCTCTGCTGGTATTGAGAGAAACACTTCAGATCTCACCATTATGGAGGCTTAAGGCAATTCCAGTCGTCTTCGTCAGCAGATATTTGGCACTTAGGCCATGGTGATAGGGAAAAGGTGGAGATGCTGGGGAGCTGAGCTCCCACAAAGATGTTCCCAAACATATGAGTCAGGCCATGAACAAAGAGCTTCATCTCCTTTGAACAAATTATTTGCATCAGCCCTTGCTGAGGAGAGCTTGTAGGAGCGAGGGAGAGCGTAGGTGTTATCTACCTAGGTTCTGGGGAGGACACTCACAAATATTATTAACATGAATAGAAAGCACCATGATAGGATGCTCTCTGGGAAAAGTAATTTTGTTCATTAATTACTTGCCTTATCTAGCAACGTTGTTCCCTTTCTCTCGCTTTCTCCTTTTTTAATTTTCTTTAAAATGACTGTAAGTGAATTCAGTGCTGGGAGAGTTATTTTCCTGCCTCCTCAGAGGCAGAAGGAGAGCTTGTATTACTCAGGTAGCCTTCAACTGAATCTTCAGGGGCTTTTCTATCTTTGTTTGAAGCCCACTCTTTTAGGAGCAGATGGTAAAAGACTGCTGCTGACGGAGTCTTGTGATTTTTTTTCTTATAGACCACCTCAGCGCTCAGTGCTGCACAGTTCACATGCCTTTGGCTTGAGTCCTGCCTGCCACGTGTGGTTTTGTGCTCTGAGCTTTGCCTCCTGCCTTTAGCTTCCAGGCTTGTGTTATGCCTGGTTAGTTCCAAAACAAAGGAGTCAGAGGTCTGCGATTTAAGGGACGGCATAGCAGGATCTCTACAGCTTCTGAGATGGCCTTTCCTTGTGTCTTTGACCTTTGCAAGATGTTGAAAAGGGTCAGTGGATGAAGGCAGGTGATACTTGTGCTCCCAGATATCAAACACGTGTGTTGGTTGGCACAGAGAACAGTTTCTTTCCAGCATGATTGCTGCTAGTCCCTGCTTCAAGGCAATTTGCAGTGTTAGGTGGGAATCAGCAAATGCCAGTAGTCCTCAGGGCAGCCCAGCTTCATGGTGTGGGTTTCACTGGAAACTGAACACAGTGAAATTCAGCTAGACCTGCCCAAGCTGAAAATGCCACTTCCACTCGTAGTTGAGGCTAGGGCTCACCTGGAGTCCTGCCTCCAACCCAGAGTTGTTCAGCCCCAGCCATTGAGTGATGCTGCAGAGCTTTGGGAGGGCTTGTTTTGAGATGTTTTTGAACATGACAGCAGCCACATGGCTGGGAGGGGAGGATCTGGGCTTTTCTGTAATGCTAAGCAGGACCAGCTGAGGGATCTATGTCCACATCACTTTCTGCACATCCCCTCCCTCATTTCCACACTGCTCCCGCAGTGCCAGCGAACAATTTCCAATTATTCCTAGGACAAAAGCTCCAAGTTTCCAGGGATTTGCATGTGAAATGCTCCTGTTCATCTCAGGCTTGAATGAGCCATCAAAATGCACATCAGGGATCTCTCCTACAGGCGCACACACACATGCGTACACACAAATCACTCATCTGTGGCTGCACCCCAGCGGTGTGAGTTGGTGTGGTCCTTGGGCCACCTCTGAACTAGTGACTTTTGTTCACAGGCTGAGGACTAAGGAGCACGTTGTGCTCTGCTGGCCAACCCAAGGATCCCCCAGGCAAGATTAGCGGGAATAAGATAATCTCCGTCTTTGAAACTTTGGGGAGGGGAAGAAGAAACATTACTAAATCCCCCAAAGCGACGGGGAGGGATGCTGGTTATTGAGTGCATGGCTTTGTAGGGTGGGAGGTGGAGGAGTAAATCCCTTGCATCCACGCCCCCTGGGGCACCCGGGGTGGGCTTATTCAATTGCTGTGATAGCGGGAGGAGCCCACCTGGGGACAGAGATAACGGGCGGGTGGTGGAATTGCCGTTCTGCAGCATAAGCTGGGCGAGTTATCAGGGCAGAAACTCGGCATCTATTACCATGCATTAGAATAGATTAGCAGGCAAAGCAATTAGCATCCTCACTCTATTTGGCCAAGTGACAGGTTCAGTGGCGGGTAAGAGGCATGGGGGGAAGAGTCAGCTTTGGCACGGAGGCCAAACTGCTGCCCAAGGACGGAGGAGACTTCTGGTCTTTTGCTCCAGGGCTGTTCCTGCTGGGCTATGAGCCAGACACCAAAAGGAGCAGGGACGAGAGTGGTGGTTGGTCTGAAACTTTCTGTGGTTGGTACTCTCTGGAAAACCATCCAGGGAAGATGCAGAGGCCTGAAGGGCAGATTTCACCTTTCTGACAGCAGTTGCCTTTTCAAATCTTCTTTTGCAGGTCTCTTTTCTGAGAGTCCATAACCCTGTCGGGTCCCAAACATAAGATTAAAAACACAGCGACAACAACAGCACTGTTTGACTTTTCCAGGCCACCCCAAATCCTTTATCCCCTCTTCACCCATATTCTTCTTTGAGTATGCACAGAATGCATCCTGGAGAGGATAACCTGTTGGTGGTTAGGACCAGAGCGTGCAACACGGATCCAATTCCTTCCTCAGTCTTTTAAATCACATAATCCCTCTGAGGCTCATTTCTACATCTAAGAAATATGAGCAGTAGCCCTACATCTACTCCGTTGTGCTTTCCAGGGAAGTACCAGACCATGTCCAGGCTGTGCTGAGCTCAGCAGGACATTGGATGCAGATGAATTTGCTGGGAAAGCTTCCCCTTGTCTCACTGCCAGGACAGGTTTCCCAGGAATGATCCTTTCCATAATTTCAGCTCTGTTTTATCCTTCTTTTCCTGCAACACCTCCTGCCTTTTTGTCCCCAGTGGCATATCCAGAGCAACTGATAAAATTTGAGTGTTTTATGTTGGGAAGAGCTGAATTTCAGCTATCCTCTAGCAGGGATGGAGGGCAACCCAGAAGCTCAAAAGGATACATAGGGAGGGATGACTGCTCACCACGTCACCACATAAAGTTTAAGGTCAATTATGTCTGTGTTTCGACATTTATGGCATTCCTATTCTTGGGACCCCGAGGGAACCTGGAAATGTCAAAACATTGCTAAAACTGACCTTAAACTTTACATGTTAGTGGGACTGAATCTCCTTCCTTTTCTCAGCTCCCGCCAGAAAATTGCTTTGGCTCCAGCAGAGGGAAAGGCAAATTTCAGCTTCTCCCTCCTTCCCCAGCCATGCTTCCCTCTTGTGGTAAAATGATCCCAAAACACACTAAGCCAGCTCTACATGTTGGTCAGACTTCCACTGAAACACGTATTATGTCCAAAGGTCTCTTTAACTGTTCTGTTCTTGTCTCATCCTTCTTTCCAATGGGGAAACCAAAAACCTTTCTCCTAATAAAAAATGAAGCTGTCATATTGCATCCTAGCCTGGAACAGGGACACTGATAAGCTTGATTCTGACCACCACATAGCCTGAATAACCCAAGCCACTTCAGCTTCACATTTCTCTGTGTCCCTTAGCCTGCTGTCCACAGTGCTGGCTGCAAATGCCGTTAGGAGACTTTGCACTTGGCTTCCACTGAGCTCCCTCTGCTGACCACCTTGTAAAACACGTCACAGACGTAATGGTCTTTGAGTAGACATCTCCCCCAAACTCTGAGAAAAGAATTTAGGCAGGAAGTCCTAGACACTGGCAGGACATCAAAGCTAACAGCCCATGTGGATCCGGGCAATCGTAGAATAATTTAATATCCTGAATTGGGAGGGACCCACAGGGATCATTGAGTCCAACTACTGACTCTACACAACACCACCCTGTGTCTGAGGGCATCTCTGTATGCCCTTTAACAGCTTTGTGTCCTGCTTATGTTAGGGCATCCAAATGTGCACCCAGTGCTTGAAGTGAGGCCACACCAGTTCAGAGCAGACTGGGACTACCCCTTCCCTCACCTAGCAGTGTTGGGCATGGCGCACACTTGGGTACATGACATTCTGCCACAAACTGCCTGTTCTTGTGCAGAGAGAGGAAAACATGAGGTGATGTGGTGATGCTAAAAGTCTCCTTACTGTTATTTCATTTTGGAGGTCCCTCTTCTCCTCTGGGAAAAAAAAAAAAAAAAAAAGAGCTGTTATTGGGCCATGCCTGTTCCCCTTAGCAAGATTTCAGATTCCTAGTTTCTTGGTCTGTGCTAAACTGAATCTATGGAAGTTTCCATACTTCAACCCCTTCCCAGCAACTTACAAGTGCATTCTGCATTGCTACAGAATTTGTCTGGGCTGGGAAATCTCAGATTTCTCTTTGGAGAAGAAGTGATGGAAGAAACGAGGAGTCATTCCCTCTTGTTCTGTCTTTTTCTGAGACAACTGGAACCATCTGGGCTTCTCAGAATTGGAGGGAGGTCTTCTAATTGAGACCTAAGTAAGATTTCCCTGAGTGTTTCCCTTCGTCTTCTCTGCCTTCCTCCATGGGGGTTTTCCTTTAGTGTATTAAAGAATCATAGGATAATTTGAGTTGAAACAGACCCTTAAAAGTCATCTAGACCAACTCATCTGCAATGAACAGGGACGCTTACAGCTAGGTCAAGTGCTCAGAGCCCCATCCAACTTGACCTTGAATGTTTCCAGGAACAGGGCATCCACCAACTCTCTGGGCAGCATGTTTCAGTACCTCATCACTCTTACCATAATTTTTTTTTCCTTATATCCATTTTAAATCTCCTATATTTGTTTAGCGCACCTGGTAAGGAGACCACTTGTGATAGCAGAGGGTCTGCAGGGGTCTTCACATTGGCCAAGCACACTTATGTCCTCATGAAGAGTATGGGATGTGCATGATGGTACCCTTGTCTCCACCTTCATGCCTTCTCTCCATGTCCCCATCCCTTCCCTCCACCCAGGCCCATATTCTTTTTCTTCGTATCCTATTCTTTATTGGATTGAGCATGTGGAGATTCAGAGGCATATGACAGTCCTGGCAATAAGATTCCAAACAGACAGACAACCTGAGAAGAGGAGAAGGCAGGACCAAATGACATGAATACACATGTGAAATGTGTAGATAAATGCTTCCAAGCTGAAAATACAGAGGAGGGAGGAGTGGGACAGAGGCAACATCTCCATTTTGCACACCCAACACCATGACAAAAACTGAAGATTGGGATGGGGAGTTGCTGAAAGGAGGCAAATGGGGATGCCAACATGGAGGCTGTTCCCCAGCAAACTGTCCCATCTTGGTCCTATGGCTGGTCCTATCTGATGTGAATGGGAACTGTATCAACATCTGGATGTCACCTACTGCCATTGAGTTCATCAGCACAAGTGGGGGGAAAATGTAAGGAAAGGGTGGCTGTGATTGTTCTGTCAAAGGGTGAGTGAATTCGTCCCCTGAAGGAAATGTCACTGTTTGGAATCAGAAAGGAAAGCTGAAATGTCAAAACCTTTTGCAAAACAGTGATGCCCACAAATTACCTGTTTGGAGGTGGTAGCAAGGTGTCATTTCAGTCAGCTGGGCAAATACAAACCACTGAACCCTTTATACTGCTCTCCCACCCTTGGTATCAAGTAAAGATGCCTTGTGTACCTCTTTTTCCCTGCAAGTCCACCTCCCTGGCCACCTTATGAGACTTTCAATGCAACAGCAACCAAAAGATAGCCACTGTTCACTAAATTATAAGGCTTCCATAAAGATAAATAATTTGTTTGGATTTTATTGCTGAGAATTCGTGTGTTTTTTGTCTTCTTCTTTAACGGTAATGTGTTTTATTTTCTGGATAAAACAATCTGTAGTGTACTAACTGCAATCTGTTAAAAAAAAAAAAAGAAAGCAAAATGTCTTGTTCTGAGTAGCAATTTCTGATTAGATCCAGTCATCATCCTTTTGTCTAGAAAATTGTTTTTAATTGACAAAATTGCAGATCAAGCTTTGCCTACTGTCAGAAAACTGTCAATATATATTTTTTGTCTCGTATTAGAGAAGTTGGTCATTTCAGTCAGTTTCTAAAAACTTTAAAATAGAAGAAAAATAAAGGAAAACAGACAATATTTTCCTCTAACAACAGCTATGGATATAAATGAGAAAGGTTCCATTAGGAGTATAGGCTGATTTTCTGACTGCACTGTTTCCTCCTCCCAGTCACAAAAAAAAGGAAAAAAAAAAAAAAA
>VXAB01014236.1:210715-242975 GCA_013399175.1 Odontophorus gujanensis | reverse complement strand
AAAAAAGGGGAAAAAAAGAAAAAGAAAAAAGAAAAGAGAGAGAAAGTGAAAAAATCCCTCCTTATGGAAGCTTCCTCCTTGGCTTTCTCCTCTCAGGACTATCTATCTCTGTCTACTTTGTCCACTCAGGGTGTCAATTAGTTTGGTTTCCAGCAGGGCCCACCAGATCTGACTGATGCTGTGAATTAGCAGAACAACTCCCCACCTCGCCTCAAGGATTTGTGGCCCCAGGACACAGCACAGCACCAGCATCGAGCAGCTGAGTACTGCACATCCCACAAGCCCAAATGAAAAGAGAAACTCACTGCATGATCTTATAAGGGTTTTATTTGTTGCAGAAAATAATTACCACCAGAGAGGCTAGGGATAAGGACCATCCTGCCTTTTAAATGCATTTAGTTTTTCATCATAAGTGGTACAGAAAGCTGGCTCACTGGCAGTATGGGTGTGAAGGATAAGCCCACAACTTAGAGGAATGGGAAGTTTGTCCCCATTGAAAAGCTGAAAGGAGGTCTGGAGAACTTGGTCTGCAGAGCAACATCTGTGCAGCATCTCTCCCATGTAGTGCAAGAAATGGGAGGTTGGCAGAGCTACACAAGGGATCTGGATCAGCATCTAAATGCCGTGTTTGGAAGGGGAGATTGCATCAGCACCATTCCTCTAGTTTCCCTCTGCTTACCCAAATCAAAGCTTGGCATTTCAGGCATTTTGGTCAGTGATGGTATGGAGAGATGGATAAGAAGCAGAAGAAATAGAGAAGAAGTATCTCCCCTGGAGGTACTTGTCCCACCAGACTGGTCTTATGAGGGTTGGCCTCAGTCAGCACTTCTTGGCACCACTCTTTCCATGTACCCTTCTCTCTACGATCAGCATCTTTTCCCCACTTTTCTCCCTGTTCCTAGATCCCACACAGTCAGGAGAGCTTTTCTTGCTGTTTCTATCTTCTCTGAACCAAGCCTCATCCCCTGCAGGTGTTGCATTCTCAGCCATTTCACAATGAGCTGAGATCCCGTGAGGTCTGAGTGGCAGATACATAATCCCAAGGTGAGAGAGAGGAGGTGTACAAGAGAAACTCTTGAGAGTAACCTGATAGGATGGTCTGTAGGACTGTATAGGGACAGTTCAGCAAGTATAAGAACTCCACTATGATGGGCATGGAGGAAACAAAGATGTAGCCCAAAAGAGGTCAGGGTTAAAAAATAAAGGTTGTGTGTTTTTGGTTTTGCATTCTTTGTGTGTTGTGTGATCTTGTGTAGTTTGTTTTGTTGTATTGGTTGTTGTTTTTTTTCCTACCTCTGAGCAGTTGTGTCTTCACTGAGAGGAGGAGGCAGGTGAAAGCATGCACATGACATGCATGCCTTCTGCTAGGCTGGCAACCCTTCAACAGCATGATCTGTTTTCCATGCTGTGCATAGGGTAAACAAAGAGCTTGCAAATGGACGAGCACCCCTGTTGACTCTTCTTCTGCCTGGTGTATCTAGGTGCACAGAACTTACTGGTTAGGGTCACTTCTTCTAACAGTGCACACTTAGGGCCAAACCTGGAAGTGATGAGGTAAATCTACCTAACAAGGTCGAAAAGCTTTTGACATCTCATTGCAGAGGTAGAGTAATACCTCTGCCTATACAGCAAGTATTTGCAGAATATGGCCCTGGAATGTTGTTTTAGGTTCCAGATGATCAAGTTGGGATCTAATTGCCATCTCTTGGGTTTCAAACTGAAGTCTTTATGGCATCCTCAAGAAACCTGGGATTTACTCTGCTGTCTGACGTGTATATATCTATACCTCCCTTTCCTGTCTCTGAATGGGAATGTTTCAACCTCAGAGAGGTGTTGTGAAGATTAATTAGCTCCAGGCAAAGCCCTTTGAGATCCTCAGATGAGAGATGCTATAGAAGTGCAAAGTATTAATTTAACATTATTAAAATAATTGGTTAGTGGATAGTGAACAGGGGGTTGGTGTTAGCAGTATTTACTCTTAATAGGAGATGAGGAGGCAATAATACTCCTCATGGTTCAGCAGTAGAACCTGTTTCTTAGCGTTTCCACTAATGGTTTAGGCAGCAGCAGGACACTTGCAATTGTTAAAGATGCAGCTGATAATGAAATAGCAGGTGTTATTAAGATATACAGAGAAGAGTCATGTCTATACCATAATCTTATGCAAATAAGCTCAGGAATGGAATATGCTCTTTTAGGTGTCCTAAGTGCAATGTGATGCCACTGGGTAGGAGTTCTGCACCTGCTAATTATAGCATGAATAGCACTGAATTAGGTTATATGGCAGTGGAAAGTGATCTCAGTGTATTGACAGAGCCAGCACGTTAGAGTTGCTGATATTTTATTAAAGAGAAGCAATTGTTGGCGCTACAAGATATTTTCCGACAGAAGCAGCAATAGAGAGGGCAACAAATGCAGCAGTTGAGAGCACAGTTCTCTTTTTGGGCTACGGTGGCCCCTTTGGGTAGCTGTCTTCACTGTCCAGGTGCTTTGTTGTGTTTGCTTCAGTTTCTCATCTGATAGCATTTCGGGATTTGGGAGACCAGTGTCAGAGGACAATCATTTCCTCTGCACATGTTGAAACAATTTTCCCTCCTGTTGTCCCTGACTCCTGTGGGAGAGTGTAATATTAACAAAGAAGGGGACAGACTCAAAGAAGGGGTCTGTGGTGACAGGACAAGGGGAAATGGTCTCAAAATAAAAGAGAGGAGATTTAGATTGGATATAAGAAGAAAAGGTGTTTATGATAAGGGTGATGAGGCACTGAAACAGGTTACCCAGAGGTGTGGTGGATGCCCTGTCTCTGAAGACACTCAAGGTCAGGTAGTCAGGGCTCTGAGCACCTGATGGAGCTGTAGGTGTCCCTGTTCATTGCAGGGGAGCTGGACTAGATGACCTTTAAAGGTCCCTTCCAACTCAAATGATTCTGTGATTTATGGCAGTGCAGAAGAAGATAGGAGGGAAAGGTTGCTTTATGCCTTTTTTCTGCCCCATGTACTCCAGCTTAGGATTGATGAGGTGGTTCAGGAAAGGAGAGATGGGTGTAACCATGTGCAAAAGACTCTGGAGAAAAGCCTTAATCACTGCTCCCTTCACGCTCTGAGCTGCAGAACCCACTGGCAGGTGGCATTGCACCTTTAGTCTGATTTTGGCAGCAAAATCCATTGTACTGCTGGCTCAAGAAGAGGATCTGTGATGCTGATTGGAAAGTTTGAACCCCCATCAGTTACTTAGAGCCAGGCTTGGTTTGGTTCTGTGTGGCAGAGCTCCCTCATTGGCACATTTGAGCATCAGGCACAACCAGGTGGTTTTTTTGTTTGTTTGTTTGCTTTTCTTTTATCTTTTGTTTTAAATTGAGAAATTGCACTGGAAAAGTCAGACAGTTAAAGTAAAATGTTATGAAGTGGCAGAACTGAGGTCACTTGTGGAAAAAAAGAAATAATAATGTGTGATCCAGTAATTAAAGTCTGGCTTGCAGTGTGTCAGAGCAGGGAGCAGATTTAAGAATGCAGAAGCTACTCTCAATCTGCCAGAACCTAATTCCTGAGAGCCTGACACTGCAACCTCATCTTCATGCTAAAACCAGGCTTAGTTTGAGGCAGTTTTTCATCATTTCATTATTTGGATTGTAATACAGCTTTCAACAGACGTCGTCTATAAGAGACGTCAGTCTGAGTGAGGCTTTGGTCTGAAGAATTTCATCTCTTTAATGTCTGTGAGTATTACGCAGCAGGATAAGATCTTGATTGATCTTGATAAGATCTTTGAGACAACTCGTTTAGTGGGCATGGTGGTGATGAGTGGATGGTTGGACTGGATGATATTAGTGGTC
The DNA here is from genome assembly GCA_013399175.1 of Odontophorus gujanensis. Lineage (NCBI taxonomy): Eukaryota > Metazoa > Chordata > Aves > Galliformes > Odontophoridae > Odontophorus > Odontophorus gujanensis. The sequence goes on along the minus strand of VXAB01014236.1, from coordinate 239,143 downwards.
TCTTCCAACCTTAATGACTCTATGATTACTGTATTGAAGCTCAACAGTGAGGCTAGGAATACAAACCAAGTTCCTTGGAGCTTGACCTAGACCAATGTGTTGTCCTCCTGTGCAGAGAAGCTGGATTTGTTTGCACCTTCTTGTGCTGCTGCATTTGAACAGAGCCTGAGATTTTAGAAAATCCAAATGTTTATGTCACACTGCAGTTGGGAGAAAATAAGTGGGAGGGAATTGGGCTTCTTGGAGAATGTAGGTGCTTGCATTTTGACACCGAGCCCCATAGAGTTTCCATCTGAGCTATTCTCAGGAGATGTCCTATGCCCCACAGAGCTTAAATGGGATTGCTGTGTCTATTTGTTTTACAGAATTGCTTACCAAATTCTCAGGCCAGCGTTTTGCTGTGGCTTTCATTCCATGATAGGGGACTTACAGCAGTTAATCGCCTATCCATTCAGCCCTCTGGAGACTGCATTTAAAACTCCTGATCCAGCATGTGGCAGCACTAAAGGACACTTAATGGGATGAATGCTTGGAGGGAGCTGTAGCAAACTACTCTTGCTCTCTAAAATCTGCAGAGCAAACCAAGAGTACGCTGAGAACGGCCGAGGTCTCTCTTTATGGTTCCTGCCACAGGAAACACAAAACTTTACCAGAAAGATGGAGCAATATGAGTTTTAAATTGAGATGTTCATTTTATCTGGTGTCAACTGCTAGAGAGAAGCTAAACCCTAAAGTTTAAGGCCAGACCCCAAGCTTTGTAGCATTCAGACTCTGCCATACACTGGGCTCGTTTCCCATGTGTTGCCTTAGATTCCTGCCTGCAAATCCCTGTGCACAGAGGTGCAACCTCTGCTCCAGGGAGAAAGTGTTGTGAGAGGTTATCTTGGAGCTAATCCTCCTCCAAATCCTGTGGGCTTGTAACTGAGACTCCAAAGTCTGGGAGAGGGTGAATAATTTAACATCCTCACTTATTCTTTATAGCTGATTTTAATGGGGGGGTAATAGCACTGCTAATAACAAAATCCATTGCAGACACCCTGTGCAAGTCCATAACATTAGTTTAATGGCTAAGGGTAATTGGCATGCAGTTGGAGCTGTCCTTCTGTAGTAACCCTGTGGATTTCTAGGCAGATATCCTTCTTGAAGCAGTGGCCTTAGGAGCATGTGTTGAGTAGAATGCAGATGTATTTTATTCCAAGTAAATGCAAACATGGACTGAGGTAGGACTCACCACTGCCAATTCACGTTGCTCCCTTGAGTCTACACCTGGCAGAAAAGATGAGAGACAGTGACCATGCTTTCAGCACTCACAGCAAAGAATAAGCAGTGTAAATTTTAAGGACTTCTGCTCAAGTGCCATGCACACACCTAACTGCTATTCACTGGGAATACCAGAACTTTTTCAGATTCAACCATGGGAACTTCTAATCAGATGTTTTTAAAACAGATACCAAAGAAACCTCTACTTGCTCGGCACCGCTTTAGTTCCTTGGCAATGGGTTGGAGAGCTGCTCCTTCTAAGCAGAAAGATACCAGCAGCTCAAAAGTATTATGGATTTGCAGTGTCCTTAGAGGGGCCAAAGAGCACTATGTACAGCCACTCTTTAAGGACATTCATCCCTCCCTAAGATGTACCACTGCCTCTGGATGGTGCAGTTTTCAGGACTTTGGGTTTCCCCACATCTGCTGCACTGGTGACCTTAGAGCATCTCTAGAGCTGTGCATCCTAACTGAGGGATGGGGCTTTCACCCACACCCTTCCTGCTATCGTTGTGCCCTTACCACAGCCTGCAGAGATATCCTGTGGCTGTTAGAATCATGAAATCATAGCGTGTGTGGAAAGGGACACCAAAGATCATCTAGTCCCAACCTCATCTAGTTGCCAACCACTAAATCAGGTCTCATCTTTTGCTTTTGAAGGCTTTCCAGACAGTGCAGTCCCAAAGGGAGCAGTATTGGCTTTCCATCTGGAACGACTGCTTCTTCCGTGTTCTCACTGTTCCAGCCTGACTTCACGTTAACCCTGTTCCATCTCTCTTCCCATTTGCTCAGGTGCACAAGGAAGGAGCGGTGTGAGCGCTCCAACGAGCCTCGGAGATTTGCCTCAGAGATGAAGCAGTGTGTCCGGCTTACCGTGCATCCCAACAACATCTCCGTCTCCCAGTACAATGTATTGGTAAGGAATGTTGTCATTGTCCCCTTCAAGTTTAATCTGCTCATACAGTTTGATAGACCCATATATGTGCCATCTAGATTCAGCAGGATTGGGAAGGGCTGGCAGCATGATGCAAAGGTGCTCCGGAGTCCATTAAGTTCCCTGATGTCTTGCTTGGCACAAGATTCACCATGGGAGGGCATTTGGTCCCTGATTATCCTGTCTAGAAGTGTGGAAGGAGACTTCTTTGTTTGCTGTGAGGAGCTGAGGGCACATGTGATGGGATTACATGCCCTGCCAGTGCTGTGAGTGCACAATGAGGTTGTCTACTTCCTTGGGAGAGGGATTTGTGAATGATGGGAGTGGAGTTTAGGCAAGGGACATTGTCACAGTTAGAACTGACCTTCCAGAAAGAGGACAAGTGAGGACTATCAAGAATTATTTCAATAAACTTCGAGTCTGCCAAGTCATATGAGCAAGCATAACTAGCGCATATGACTTTCCTCAGCTCAGAGTTTAGCCTTGATGCCCTAGAGCTACTGAAGACAGCAGCTAACACAGCTACCCAGTGAGTTCTGGCAGAGAAGTAGGACTTGATCTTTATCTGGACATAAAGCAAGAATTCTCTGTGGAAGTTCTAACTAGCTTATTGTTTCTCTTCTCGCTCCTAACAGCAGTACCTTACATGGTGAAATCCCAGTATTCCCCAAGAAGGAGGAGAGATCCATTTTATCTAGGTTATTAGGGCTCTGTACTTTTGACCATATTGGTCTGGCCTGGAATTGAGGTGATAATTGAAGACCAAGAGCTCCATATCTGGCTAAGCTGTTGACTAGTCCCACACTCTGAAAGGTCTGCACGGCATTGTTTAAGGTGTAGATATCTTCTAGGTGATTGCTTTTTGGGTACTAGGGTTTCTTCAGTAATAATGAAATCAGCCTTTCAAAGCCTGCATGTCCATTCATTTCTGCTTTGTTTCAGCCTCTTAACTTTGCTATGACTTTACTTTCCTAGGCTTCAAACAAAATTGATCTGAGACATCTTAAGTCCTTTGTTCTTCTGGGAGTTCAAGGTTCCTTCTTCTTATTCTCACAGTAGTTTTTGAATTCTTTTATGTTGGAGTAGATCCTGGGGGACTAGCTGGCTCAGAGTGATTCAAATTGATAACAGAATAAAAGAATTTTGCCTCTGGATTACTCTGGCAGTGCAATTCCACCCAGGGCTGCTGAGATCTGTTGCCATTGTCTAATTGTTGTCCAGTTATCTTGGAAACATTGCCATGGGAGTCTCATCTTGGGACTTGTGTCCCAGCTCACCCACCATAACCACAGATAATCTCTTGTCAAACCAAGTGGATCACTAATGGATGAATTGGTGGTGTCCTTACTGAATCTTTCTTGGGTTGTAGCAAAGGGCTAATTTTGAGTTCTTGCCCATAGAGGCAGAGAAGATATGTGTGTCCAGACAATCTTCTATCTTTCACTCATTAACAGACACTTGCAAAGTTTTATCTGAGTGTGTTTCAGTAACTTGGGGATCAGTGAGAAGAGAGATTTGTTGGAGTCTGTGTTCTTCCCTCACTGCAGAAGCTCCAGAAGAGGCTTTGTAGGATGTAGGACTAATTGTTTGTTCTTGGTGAACCTTGGCTTATGAGGTTTATGGCCAAGCACTTTGTCCATTGCCTTCATCTTTTCCATAATGCATCTTTTTGTGTCTTCTATGTTCAAAGAACAATACCAATTAAGCAGAAGTTTCCTCTTCTCCATTGCTAACAGTATATAAATGAGCAGGTAGAATGGATTTAACTTGAGTTATGAATCTATCAAATACAAATGAATTTTTCTTAATCTTGATCCAAGACAATTTCCTTTTCCACTGTGGTTCCCATCACCACAAAATAAACAAATTTCACAAAGATTTTATGCTATGCAGAGGCCCATCTTCAGACTTTCTATCTTATGGTGCCTAGCCCCAAACCTTCTCTTAGTGAAGAAAACACAGTGTGGAGAATCAGTAAGCAAAAGCAGTGATATAATCCTCTCCTGGTTTATCACCTGGACTGACCTGATCTCTTCTGTTCTTTGTAGTGGTAACAAAAAACACTTCAGCATGCATTTGTGTCTCCTTTCAGGGGCTGTCACCACAGATGAGGCCTCAGCTTGTTCACAGGGGAGGCAAGTGTGGAGACTACTTGCATTTGTGCCTGCCTTGAGTGTCTGGCTTTAGTGGTTGGCCACAATAACTCTAAATCTATACTAGCTCATTATCGTGTGATAGAAGTACCCTGACATGCTTCTCTGCCTTTGGACGTGGCATGTCTGTGATCCAAGGGTGGGTTGAGCAATACAGCCCATGATGGACAGCAGGGGGACCTCAGCTGATATGGGAAGGTGGCAGCACTAGGATCCTTCTCTAGAGGAGAAAAACAGCCACCTGATTCTTTCCTTTCATGACCATGGGTAATGAGATAGCAGAGATGGTGGGTGCATATTAATAACATGGACAGTTCCTCCTTCACAGCTTTGTTTATGCATAGCTCCCAAATACAGCATGCCCCTAAGGCCATCGTTGGTGGGATGGGCAGGAGAAATTTGTTGTGCCTCTAGGGAAAGAGGTTTTTTGTGGTGAACTGAAGCCTGTAACTAGACTCTCCTTATGCAGGAACTTGGTGACTGAGCGCTCCCCCATCTGCTGATGCTAGGAGAGCAGGCCGTAGAGAGTTAGACTGGAGCATTACAGTTTCTCTGTAGTCTGCAGAGTGCCTCTTGTGAGTAGTAGTCACCTTCCTCAGAAACCGCGTGCCTTGGGGCCACCAAAGCCCTGGTCTTCACAGCCGGCTCCAAAGACTCCCTGTTTAACCTTACACTTGCATGACAGATAGAGAGCACTCCCCCCCCTCCACTGACCCAGCAGCACTGGGATGCAGTGCAGTTGTCCCTGCATAGCCACGTACCACTTGTGTTGGCATCAGCATCTCATCCCCTTCCCCTTCTGCACACACGTCCCTCTCCTGAATCGCTGCTTTCTGTTGAAGGAGGATGCTCTCTCTAGCAAGAGGCTCTTTGGCCAACCTCTCCAGTGTAATTCTCTCCTGCTGGCCCAGCTCTGTTGTTCAGCTCAGTATTTTTTCTCTCTCTCTCTCTTGTTGTTTTTTTTTTTTCCTATCTCTTCTTCCCTCCCTCCATCTTCATTTGCAGCTGGTCTTGGAGACTTACAATGTCCCTGAGCTTTCAGCAGGAGTCAACTGCACCTTTGAGGACCTGTCAGAGATGGATGGCTTGGTGGTGGGCAGTCAGATTCAGTGCATCTCACCAGCTGCCAAAGAAGTGCCCCAGATCATCACAGAAAATGGTGAGTACCACACAGCTCTCAGTTCTTCCTCCCTTCCTCATCTCTTATCTTTATGTCATTCCTCTTTCTTGTTCTCCAAGTTTTTGGCACACGGGAGCCAGAAAACAGGTCATGAAAAGCACAGGGATAGGGGTTATGCTGCCAGTGATTACTACAGCTGTAGCATGAGTGAGCTGAACATGTGAATTTGTGTGTGCAAGTGTAGAGATACAATATCAGTACCTGCATTTGGGTGCCTATATGCACAGTAGTACATGTCTTCAGACTGCCACCGAGTGGTAGTTGCCTATATCTAGCAAAGACAAGAATCAGATGAAGGATTTCCACTCGTTTATTGCCCAGGCTGGTGTTACACATACTAGGTAATAAGGTTGGAAATTCTCTCAACACATCCCATCCCAGCAGCAAGAAGTTCCTGCAGACCTGAACAGTCCTTTCCACAATTTTATCCTGTTCATCTTACCTTTAGGTCTGCGTGTTCAGTTGTTGTCTCTGTCATTGGCCATTTTTTGCTTCTGTGCTCATGTTCTGTTTGTTGCTGGCTCACTTCCAGAATGTTTCAGTGCAGAAATACCTTGTCTCTAAGGATGGGCCCCTTATCCCCAGCTTCATGCCCTTTTTGGCTTCCCTTTTTTAACGCCCTTCTTAGTACTTTCAAGAGCACCTGTGGCCCTTGAAGAGATTTTGCTAGAAAAACTTCAGCTCTGTTGATCACCTCGTGAAGTGTAGAGAGGATGTAGTCATTATACTCCTTGGTTTCTTGTGAAATATTACTAGAAAGTCTCCAGGGATCCCATCAGGCTGTAGAAATGAAGTTACACAAGCAGTCACCATCACCTCCCCGTGCTCTCCCCAAGCTGTGCACAGCTGCACGTGCTCTGCATTGCAGTCCCAAAACAAGCCCCCAAAGGGCTGTTCCCATTTTCAGGTCCCACTGACTCATCAACTGTGTTTGCTTACCAAGATAGCTGCCAGGAACTATTTCCTTGATATGGACGTGTCTCAGGCCAGGCTACAATCGACGAGCAAGCAAAATTAGCAATGGAAACTCAAGGCAGAACAAGAGAGAGAGATTTATGTAAAGTGTGGTTTCCAGAGATGCTGAGCACCTGCAGCTTGTATCAACTGGTGCTTTGCACCTCTGCAAAGACCACGTCCTCCATGCATAGGGCCAGAAAGTGGATTCGAACCAACGGACGTGTGGCTCTGTAGAACATCTGATCCCTGGAGCCATCCAGTCCTCACATCCTGTTTTAAAATACATGCAAGGCACTGACAAAGTTGTTAAATACGAAGTGGTTAACAGAGCTGTCAAAGCCAATGGCAGCAGATGGGCAGCGGAGTTGAGCACTGGCAGCAAAACGTGCTTAGTGAAGTGTGTGGTTTGTGTGTGTGTATGTGGCGTGTGTATGTGTATGCCTGTAGGTGGATGGGCCAAGATGGATTGTCGAGTTTACTTTGGCCTGATTGATTAATAAATCTTTCAGGTGAGAAGGAAAATAATAGAGGTGAAAGGGCCAGCCAAGTCAAAGTCTTGAATTAAACATGGGTCCCTTCCCCACCAAATTACTGCAATTACTGTACCCAGTCATTTCCCATAGGTGATGAGTTTTGAATGGGGCCTTTGGCATTATGAGAGGAGGTAGCACTTGACTGCTTGCCTTGGGAACAGAGGGAAAGGGGAGTTTGTGTCTAGAAGCTGAGGCTCAGGCTTTGTTGCAGATGTGTCTGCTGTGGAGATAGACTGGCACTTCCAGAAGCATGCAATGGCTTGTGGATATCTCTCCCACATTAAGCTGGGTTGTTTGTAGCCAAAGACTGGGGTGTAGGACCTTGAAATGAATGACATGAAACCGCTGCCCCGTCCTGGGTATTGGGCCATATTCAAAGATGATAAATAATGATGGTGAGAATCTCCAGGTCCCTTCCTTTGGTGGACTTAAATGAACCGACAGGAATGAAAAGCCTTATGGACAGTACTCCATTTGAATGAGCTCCTTATTCAGAGCATCTCCATCTACTCTTTGCACTTCGCTTTCCTACTTGCTGACTTCATTTACCATAGTTTTGAAATCAGAGATTTATTACCTAGATCTTTTGATATCATCCAGCATAGAATTTGCTTGCAGTTTTCCAGTGGTGAAGACCTAATCCATCACCACAATACCAAGATAGGAACAGATGTACTTGTTGAAGAACTGAGCTCTAGACAGATTTTATTGCACTTCCTTCACTCACTGAGGATAAACTAGCTCAGGTACTCTGGATCATCTTCTGGTCCAGACTGATGGCATGGCCAGCAGGGTTTAACTGAGCTAATACAGTCGGAAACTGATGTTTCTATTTTTTTTTTCTAGGAGACCATCACATAGTCCAGCTCCAGCTCAAGTCCAAGGAAACGGGTATGACCTTTGCCAGCACCAGCTTCGTCTTCTACAACTGCAGTGTCCACAATTCGTACGTCACGTTCCTTTGATACCTGCTTTGTATCCCAACCCTGGATCTGCCACAGAACCCAGTGAGGCGTGTGTCCCTCAGGAATTTGGTCAGGTGTGGAGGAGAGTAGCAGTCAGAATTACGTCAGCAATGGTCAGCATGATGCTATCCCTCCTGGGAAGATCAGGGGTAGTATAGTGAACATTTGTTCCACTTATGTTCCTCCTATGGAGGAAGGCATTGCCTTGAGTAATGGTACATCATCATGTGTCCTGCAGGGAGAGGAGGATAAAAGTGGGAGTTCACACTGAAGCAAGTCAAAAGCAAACTGTGACTTCAGCAGAGGGCTCCTTTGTCTTCCTAGTAAGCAGTTGTTTGTGGGTGGCTGGATTCTGCTCAAATATGCACATCTCCAACCCTTATCCATATCAGTCTCAACATCAGGTTCGTACCCCAAAGGCTAGCAAGGGTTTGAGTTCTCAAATCTGGAAAGATGGAAGTTATGGGTTCCCATGTGATGTGAACAGAGTGGGGACCACTCAGCTGGTTTCTTCAAACCCATCTTCTCTATCTTGCAAGTTCCTTTCCTTCCCTGCACCCCATTATTGTGGGATTTAGCTGGCACACAGGAGCTGCCCCACCAGAGTAAGACTGTCAGAGCAGGAAGATGTTCTTCCAGCAGGTTGATCCACCCCTGAGCAAGACTGAGTGGCTCTGTCACCACCACTGAGCCATCAGAAGTGCCAAAAGCAGATAATTACTGCGGCTCAGCAATTCACAAGCAAAGGCAAATCCTATTTCCGTGTTCCTGCTGCTTTGACAAACAGTGTCAGAAAGCAAGTGTTGGGGGGGAGAGGAGGAGAGATGATGGTGTTAAATATTTATGGCATGTTTTGGTTCCTTACTTGACAAACTATAATACACTATCCATTTTTAATTTGATGTATCAGAGCAAGCACTTGTTACCAATTTGAAGAACAGCTCGCTGTACCAGAGCTGAAAGTGGATTGAAGTTGAACGAGGTTTCACAGAAAGACAGGACTGAGGGTGTGTGTCTGCCTGCTGCACTCAGTCAGGTTATCCTGGAGGCAATTTTTTCCACTCCTGCCCATTAAAAATCCAGTGACACATACAGGCCAGGAAAATTTCCCTCCAAATCCCCTTCAGGTATTTCAGACACTGCAGCAGCGTGAAGATCTCTGACAGTGAGCAACCAGGAGTTGTTACCATCCAGTGCTTGTTTTGTGTCAACAATTTGTTATGGCTCAGTATGGTTCCTGGTGGACAGACATCACATCAAATAAATAAAAAAATGTGATGTAGGTATAAGTCAGTGCTGTAAAATAGTCCTGAAAAAGTGTTTGCAGCTCATACTGTACGGAGACTATGAGATGTGGGAGAGCAGATGCTTCCAAGATGTTGGGAATGGCACTCTCCTATACTTGAATAGGTAACTTCATAAATATACCTTCTGCTTCCCAAAAAAACTTCTAGGATGGTCCTTCCAGTTCTGCTAAGTCAAGGAAAAGAAGAATACTGCCAAAATATGTGCAGGATCCCCATTACCCTGGGCACAAATCATAATAATAATCCTGTGGGACACCATGTCCCACTAAATCCTTGGCTTTCTGAGTTTAGTTCATGCCACTTTCTGGTTGGCCTATGAATAACATTTGAGAGAGGCAGGATCAGCCATATGAAACTGCTGGTGTATCAGGGCTGCCCTCCATGGGTACCACTATTCTTCCAGCCCCTGCCTTGGACACCTTCTCATGGTGTGTTCACAGCTCTCAGAGCATTGCTGCAGTTTAGCACAGAAGCAGTGGGGCCATAACAGTTTCTCATCTGATCACAACTATCTTCTGATTTTTGAGTTTTTTGTTATGCTCAGAATCTTGTTATGGGCAAAACGGGAACGCCCCTTGTGTATGAAGCCAAGGACCTGTTGTAAATCTCATTAAAAGTGGTTGCAGGTAACCAAAGTACAACAAAAAATATCATTAGTCTAGTTAGAACAGTACTAAAGCAGTCTACATTTTCTAAATAGTATGAGAAACATTGGTCACAGTGAAACCCAACTAAGTGCCATCTGGAGACCTAATGGTGTCAGGTCAGTTCAAAGTCTATGTTATTCCATTGGTGTTGTAAAAGTAAAGTTTGATGGGCTATTTTTATCTCTGGCAAAGACTCTCAACCTCCTAGTCTGTCCTGTTTGTTGAAGAGGCCAGGCTGGCCAAATGACCACTCTTTCCCTCCATCTGCAGGTGTCTGTCATGTGTGGAGAGCCCTTACCGGTGCCACTGGTGCAAGTATCGCCACGTCTGCACTCATGACCCCAGCTCCTGCTCCTTCCAGGAGGGAAGAGTCAAGCTGCCTGAGGTAGGCAAGGGCACGTGCTATATGTGGGGGCTACTCAGAGATTGTTTGGCTCAGCTCTTCTTCCTCACACTGAAACCCATTTTGGAAGATGGTGCCTGTGCCCAGAGTGTTGGGGCATCATGCAGAGAAGCTCTGTGCAATAACACAGCACTCTGTCACCAGCAAAGTGGTGATAACTACAAGCTCTGGCGAGAGCCATCGTATGCTGGATCATGGTCCTTGCCAAGATATAGCCAATATTTATGTGCTGTTGGGATTAGGAGGGGTTGGTGGTGGGTTTCATCCAAAAATAAGGCACACCTGTAAAGAGTGTGCCACCTCAGGAAGCCATTGCATCTACCAGCAGCAGATGAGAAGTCCCTGACTGGGAGCAATAGGAAATGCTGGTCATGCATTTCTACCTGGAGAGAAGATGCTGCCTCTAAGCAAATACTCCAAGCTACAGAGATCTGGGGAGTATTTAGGGCTATGAAAACAGTAGCAGTGGATTTCGGCAGCGCTTTGAGGTTGTTGGTGGCTTTGTGTGTTTGGTTTCTAATGGCCAGTACACCAAACCACTTTCAGCAGAGGCCAGGGAATGCCTCATTACCAGTCTCTGAGCTAGAGCTGAACTGGACCTTGGGGCTTAATACAGAGTTGGCTGTTGCACTGCAAATGCTGTCTGGCTGTGTTGTAACTAATGAGCACTTGCAGACAAGTGGAGCTCGGGAGAATACAAATAGGAAGCTACTTAATTACTTCCTGGTCAGGAACAGTCTGAAAGCATCCTGGCTGGTCTGGTAAATGACCTGAGATGGTTCGTTGTGTGCCTGGCCCAAGGGACCAGTACCCATTAAGAGATCTGATATCTGCTGAACCACTGGGCACAGAGGCAGCTGCTGAAATCTCCACTGACGTGCGCTGCATTTGGAGGCTGAAATCCCCACTTCTCCCTGCACTGCTTGCTGGGTCTTGTGTTTTTAAAATATTCCCTTGCCTATCCCCCAGCCTGTGCCCCAGGCAACCCAGTTTGTTGGACCGAAGGACATGCTTGTAATGGTTTCACTCTCCTATGGCATCCCCTGTCCCCTCCCACTACTCCCTTAACATATGTGCTGGTTGAGATGTCCTGGAGCAGACATCCTGAACTGCACAGGCATTGGGACAAGTCATAAATATTCACAAGCAGGGAGGTTGCCAGCTCTTTGTCTAGCAGGATTCAGCATTTGCTGTTAAACTGCTGGAAAACTTACTGAGAGCTTAGGGGGTGGATATTTGATATCCCCGGCTTAGGGTGAAGTGGTACAGAAGGCAGCCCAAGGTTAAACCCTATTCCAACCAGACAGAATCTATTACCTTGCATTCCTCTGGTGACCAGCAACAGAACCCAAGGGGGGAGCTCAGTTTGGATATCAGGAAAATGTAATCTAATGAGAGGGCTCTCAGGTATTGGAAGAGTCTCCCAAAGGAAATGGTCACAGCATTGAGCTTGCTGGAGTTCAAGAAGCTTCTGGATAATGCTCTTAGGCAGATGGACTGATATTTGGGCAGTCCTGTGTGGAGTCAGCAGTTGGACTTGATGATCTTATGAATCTCTTCCAACTCAGGATATTCTGTAATTCTGTTGAAGCCTTTGGCAGAATGTGGTCAGTTTTGGTGGATGTAGGTCTCTGTATCTTCCACATCAGGAACTGGAGGTACCTCTCTCTAGAGCAGATGGCATTTGGTGAGGCATTTTGTCTCATTATCTCCTCTGGCAGTCCTCTGGTGGGTTTTATGCACTAAGCACAAGACTCACCTTCTCAATTCCCATCTCTTCTCTCCTCCAGCTGTTGCACATGAAAGAACTGCAAGTCTCAGTGCATCTCCACCTGCCTCAGCTTTCTTGGTATTTCTGACTCATTTCCATCAGAAAGATCATGTGAAATTCTTCATCATCTCAGTTCCATAGGGAGAGTTTTCACTCTATTCCCACTAAGATCTTGTTCTGAAGAGCTGGGGAGTATGCAGCTGACTCGCTGTCTTCTCTAGACCTCCACATTTGAGCATACTTTTTCCATCACTGTATGACCTCTCACTGAGTTTCTTAAAGGTGCCATCTTCAGACAAAGAGACAGTTAAAATCTGAGAGGATTTGTCTGTTGGTTCTTTCTACCTTCTGTCCCCTTTAATAGAGGTTTTTCTGCTGAGTTTCAAACACACTCTGATCTTTCAATGCATCAAGTAAGTGTACAAACTCTTAAAAGACAACTATTGATCTACAAGGAATGACAGCATCATGACATACAGGTACATTACAATGGTCATTGCTAATGATGGTTTCAGCCCCCTTGGCTTCTGCAGCAAATCCACATCTGGGCATAAACCTGTTGCCCATGGGAGACATTTGGTTGTCAGCTGCTCAGTTCAGAACTATTTTTGCTATCTGCTGCACAGATTAAAAACTTCCCATCACTGGAAAGAGTGGATAGTATCTGCAAAAATAATGGCCTTGCAAAATTGAAACTATCAGTGACAACTTTCTGCTTGGCAATGTGAGAAATATCTTGTAGCTTTAGAGTCATTCTCATTGCTGTCTGGGGCCCTCAAAGACACTCAAAGAGGGGAAGGATGGCATCACCAGTGCATTCTGGCAAATGCATATTTGCCTTCTCTGAGTGGCCAGACATATTTTGTCAAAGTACACTTCAAAACTTATCAATTTACACTTTTGACAAATTACAAAATAAATTCTGCTTTTCTTAAGAAGCCATCTTCTCACTGACTCATCTCCACTGTTTTTCATATTCACCTTTAGTTCTTTCTTTTTCTGCCCTGTACTGAGCGTATGCACTGAGTTCCCTGAATAGCAGAAACCATTTTGTATCTTGAAACCAAGCCTGGCTCTCCCTTGGCCTTTCTGACCTCCACCCTGTTCCTGATGAAGTAACATGACTTGCAAGGTTAACAGGGCTGAGGTGCACTTCCAGCCCTCCCAATGCTGTCTTCAGTAGAGCTCCCGACATACCATCACTGTGAGTGGGTCTTTTTTTAATGGCTTTTAGTCTCCGTCTGCAGTGTTCCCCTTTTCTCTGCAAGTACTTTGTCTCCCTAAGGATGCAGAAAGGGTGTGTTCAGCACCATCTGGGCATGAGTGCCTCTTAAATGCTCAAGTTTTGGGGACATACTGATGGGAAGCTACAAGTGTGGGATGGTTGGACCATCACATTTTCAGTCCTTCCCTGAGACTACAGATCAGATTAGCATGGCTGGCTTCCAGGATCACATGGTCTCCATGCCTCATGAATCTCTCTGCCAAGCAAATAAATATTGGTTTTACTTTGTCATATGGATCAGGGTCAGAAACTCTCTTCCTCTATAATCATCACTACTGGCATGCCAAGCCTGCTCCCCTTACCAACACTATGGTTTTCACTTACCCTTTGCTGATACACCTACCTCTGGATGATTTCTATCCCTCTTTGCCCTCACAGCATCTCACCCTTGTGTAAGTTGAGGCTTCCCACTCTCCAGATGGCCTGGGTTGCAAATAATCTGATTGGGCTGGTACCCATTGCCCTGGGACCAGCATGAAGCACAGTGAAGGGAGACTTGTGTCCTTCTGACCTCACCATTTCCTTAGCATATCTCATGAGTTTCTGGATTTCCATGGGTTCAGCCTTAATTTCTTTCAAGTCTGATGCACTGAAAAATTGTTGATTTTTTTTTTTTTAGTGTTTTTTCTTTTCCTTGAAGTATGAGTTGTCAATTACTGCAGAACACAGGATGAGCTTGAGAGTGACCCTGGTGGAAGACAGAAAGATACTGGCCATTATCCATCCTCATCAGAAAGGAAAATGCTGTTTATCTCCGTATAGTTTGTAACCTAACTGTCCAAAGGGGCTTTTGAATGATATCGTGGACAGTTGAGATCATTCAGTCCTAGGCTACAATAGAGCAGCTGTCCTTCTGTCACCCTGCAAAACCACACCAAAGGTGACAAATAGGATAAAGAGGCACATCCCACACTGGCTGCAAGGAGCCAGGATTTCATACCTGGCATTTGTTCAGTGCTTGGTGAATCAGCTCTGCTCGTAATGGAGCTGAATCAACTGCTTTTGGTGCCTTGGGAAAACCTGTGTTTGCTCCTGGTTAAGAGCTCCAGCATGGTCATAAAGCAAGAGTATTTATGATTATGGTGCTGAACTCAATCAAATGGGGTTGACGATGTCTCTGGATGATTTGTGGCAGAAATACTACACCTTGACGTATAATTTCCCTTTACAGCAGGTTTTTGAAAGCCAAGTGCACTCACTTGAAATATACTGAGTGAGTTCTTGCTTTATAAAACGGAGCTGATATTATTTCTGTTGGAGGCAGGAAGAGAGGGAAGAAGAGAGAGAAGGATGAAAAAAGACATTTTAACACATATGTGATTTTTTTGTTTGTTTGTTTGTTCTTTTTTGGTTGGTTGGTTTTATTTTTTGTTAGTGCTTTTTCCTAAACAAAGCAGGCAGTAAAGATGGATGGAATCACAGTCTAGAGAGGGGATGTGGCTGTGTCCATATTTGTTTCTTGCACATTCTGTTTCCACTTCTGACGTTTGTTGTTGATCGCTGTGAAAGTCATGCTGCAGATTCAGCGTTGCACTGTGAAGCATTGCAGCCTAACACCTGATGGAATCAACCCTTCCTCACGGGCACAGTCACGAAGTAAGAGCTCATTCATCCTCTCTGTAAATGGAAAAGGCAACCAACAAGTATTGGAGGTAAACTGAGGCACAGAGTAGTAAACCAATTGATATGAAGTGTGATGGGAACTCATCACCCCTGATGTCTGTTGCCCAGGACACCTGGTCCAGTGGTGTAGTTCTCATGTCAGCCTTTCCCAAGCATCTGTGCAAGGCTGGGGGTAAGCTGGAGCAGCCTACTTGAGTTGATGGGATAAAGGATTAAGTCTTCTTTTGTGCCGTCTTCTGAAAGATGAACACTATCTTGTTCTGGGCCTTGCAAGGATTTTAGCTTTGTGTAGGGGAAAGAGAGGGAAAAAAAGGCAAAAGCGAAAAGCAAGCCTCGATAACAAATCTGTTATCTGCTGGGTTTAAAAGATACATAATCATTTAATTACCTTGAAGGAGGTTTTCATCTTTCCCTGCTCAGCCGATTTGCGTGTGCCTGTGTTTTTCTTCCTCCCCCAAACAAGCTTTTTATTAAAAGGATTTTCATCTGCTGCCTAAAAAGAGAAGAAAAGATCTCACACCGAAGTGTTTTATGCAGAGTTGTACGTGCTAATGACAGTAAAGCCCACATAAAAGAAGCAACTGCTTCAAATATTAATTTGTCAAAAGCAATAGAAAGCTGTGTGAGCTGCATGCTGGCGAGCAGCTGCTGAAGAGCACAGTGCTGCTTTGCCTGGCGCCTGCTCTGCCTCTTGCTGAATGAAGAGCTGTGCTGGCAGCCTCTGCAAGGAAATGCACTGGTTTGTTCCTGCTTGTTCCTCTTGGGGGAAAAGAGGGAGATGGGAGGAAAAAAAGAAAGCAAGGAGGGATAATGACAGATCGATCTGAGCTGGCAGACACCTACATTTTCTTATTATGGAGTTTTCTGAAACTCAGCAGCACCCTTCCCATCATGCTGGTGCATCCCAGCCTGACTCAGGTTGCCTAACTTTAGGCAGTTACCTCATCAGAGGACACACGGGTCTTGGGAACCCCATGTTATAGAATCATAGGATGTCTTAGGATCGGAGGGACCTTAACAGATCATCCAGTTCCAAATCCCCTGCCGTGGGCTGGTTGCCACCCACCAGATCAGACTGCCCAGTGCCCCATCCAACCTGTCCTTGGGTGCCTCTAGGGATGGGGCATCCACAGGTTCTCTACACATGTGCTCCCAAAAGGAAGGTGCCCAGATCCTTCCAAAATATATCCCCACAGGAATGCCTGGGTGGCTGCATAGAGGTGGGGTTGAATGCCCCATGGGCCACCTGATGAATGTGATGAACTCTTTGCCCCCTGGTGTGGACAAACCTTCCTGTGATGCATCTTCAGTCGTTGCTGTGGCAACCACTCTGTTTCCCTCCTTCTCTTGTTTCCAGCTTGGCCAGAGAGGTGGCTGCTAGAGGCATCAGTCTGGGGAGAAGAGGAAGCCCACCCCTGCTCAAATTAATGTCTCAGGGGCATTAATGACAGCTGCAGAGAGGTCAATACCAGAGCACCAAATCATTCCCCGCTTGTTGATTATCCACTCACTTATCCTAGCACCTGTCTATCATTAAGGGGAGGCGTAGTTTCTATGGAAACTGCAGAAACCTGCTGCATCCAAGAACTGTGAGAGGGAAGGGGACCAGCAGGAGAGGTGAGGGGACTGGGAGCAGCTCCAGGCAAGCAGCAGGTAGTGTGCAGATCCTCACAGCAGGAATCTGCACCCCATGCTGCTAAGAACTGGCATAGCACTGCATGGTGAAACCTGCCTCTAAGCAGCATGGGGGATAGGTGTTCATCACTTTCCGAGTGTGTGTGGTGATGCAGTCCAGTCATGTTGACATCCTGCCCAGGGGATGGCAGGGGAGAGGCTGTAGCTGTTGGTTTGGATCAAGTTGTAGGTCAGGACTCCTGCTGATTTGGAATTTCAGCCCTTGTTCTTCGTTTAAGCATTTTTTTCAGGAGCAGAAATGTGGCTTCTTGTGGATACCCCCATTTCAGAAGCAGTCATTTAAACAACTCTAGGAAGAAATCATTAATGGAGTAGGTTGCCTGGAACAGCTCAGGATGCCTGGAGCAGTTCAGCATAAGGTTGAATGGGGCTTTGGGCAAGCTGGTGGCACCTCTGCCCA
The DNA here is from genome assembly GCA_013399175.1 of Odontophorus gujanensis. Taxonomy (NCBI): domain Eukaryota; kingdom Metazoa; phylum Chordata; class Aves; order Galliformes; family Odontophoridae; genus Odontophorus; species Odontophorus gujanensis. Next base: position 222,030 of record VXAB01014236.1, on the reverse strand, counting down.
TGGCAGGGGTGTTGGAACTAGATGACCTTTAAGGTCCTTTCCAACCCAAACCATTCTATGAAATTAAACACAGACACTACAGATAAGGCAGAAATCTTTCCCCTTGTTCAGGCCTGTTAGAGGTATGGGAATAGCATATGTAAGAGCATGGTAATAGAAGGGATGCTGCTCAGAGGCAACATCAGTCATTGTGTGGGGCTTCATTTCAGCAGATGAGAGTTTTCTGGTTCTGAGTTGGCTTGGACATCTTCACATTTTTGTGCCTCTGTCTCTCAAATCCTCTTGTGATTTGGCTAAGAACCTTCTGTCAGTAGGTGCTTGTACAGTACCTGGAGCTGTGATCTCAGTGGAGGCTGTTCTTAAGAAGTGTCTGAGCATTTGCAGATTGGACACTTTGCTTTTGTGGGAAGCCATCACTTGCACTGACTTAAACTGAGGTGAAGAAGGTGGAAGGCCTGTGTTTGTTTTGTTCTGTTGTTTTTCTGGGTACCTTTTATCACCTCTGAGACTTTTTGTTCCACCATCTTCCAGCTGGTAGAGTAAAAGGATAGGAACTCGTTCAGTTTTTGCATTTTTAACAAGTTTTCTGATTATTATAGAGGTAGATTTGCAGGAAATCTGACCTGATGCAGGGCGACTTCATCATGTCTCTGTGTTGAGACTGGGAACCAGACCACAATAAACTGATAAATGATAGATAAAGACCTGGCTGTGAGCTGTTCATCTTCCACCAACACATGCATTTTTTTTACCTTGGGTCTTAGGCTTTAGCCTCTCCAACCATGAGATATATTCATGTAATTTCTTGGAGCAACTGAGGGAGATTTGTTTGAATGTAGATGTGAGAAGCATCTGATACTCGATACAACATGTTATTCATACCAGCTGGGCAGTTCATCTTTGTAATGCAAGATTATTTATCCCACAGGACAGAGTGATCTCAGAATGCAACAGGGTAATATTCATCTGTCCCCGCCAACACAGCACCCTTGAAATAACATCAGGAACAGCTTATGTTGTTTTGATAGCCTGAGTCAGTGCAATGCCATTGCAAAGCCTCAAGTGACGACAGGAATTTCTGGCTATCTAGACATCTGTTAGGACTACTAGTGACCTAGTGACACTATGAAATGCAAGGGAAAAGTTGTTATCAAAAAGGAAAGACAATTCCTCTTCAGTCTTAGCATGGGGTGATGGGTGGCCTGGCTCTCAAGTGGGATTTTTTTTGCTTTTCCTCATTGCAGCATCAGCTACACTCACTGCTTCGGGATGTGAGCTTTTGGGACCTGGCCAAGGAGAAACGTTGTCAGGATTTTGAAGCCACAGATAAGAAGTAATGCTGGACTGTGTCTCCTGCTCTGCCTGGGACATCTCCAAGAGGCTGAGCCCAGAACCTCCTTCCTTTGCCTTGTCTTTGCTCATGAGTCCATTTGCTTTGGCTTGGATGTTATCTAATGCTGTCACAGATCTCAGTGAGGAGGAGGGTGATAAGAGCCATGATATCATTGTCCTGACCTTCCCACTGTGCAAGCCAGGGTATTAATGATTCTCTGGGCTTCTGTCCTAGTTTCCAAAGGGAGAGGAATCATATCAACATGGTGTGTGTGTCCCATCCATCTGTTACTCAATCCCCTCTAGTAGACTTCTGAACTCACTGTCCATTTGCAGCCTACTTAGGCTGGAGAGTGAAGCTCTCAAAGATATGGAGTTCCTACAAATTTTGTAAAATATGGGTAGGTTAGAGAAGAGTTTTTCTTCTTTCCTTATGAAGAAACAGTACAGCTTGAGCTCAGTGCTCAGCTAGACAGCAGAAACCTGCACATGAGCATGTTGCCATGAGATTACTTGTTTTTTCAGAAGGAACATTGGTTGGTTCCTTTAGCATGCAAAAGTCATTTTTGGGCAGAAATGTATGGGAAACATAGCTTTGTTGAAAGACATGTTGTTGTCACTGGTTCTCCTGAGTAACCAGTAAGGAGTACTATTGCAATGCTGAAACTTTGGAGACTCACTGGTATGATGGTGCAGAATATGAATATGCAATGCTTTATTATGCATGAAAGGTCCTTAGAACCTCAAACGTAAGTCCTTGCAGACGGACAGGAGAAGTCACACTAGGTGGAAGGATGCTGTTTCACAGAATATAAATAAAGAAGATAGACAGTGGTGCTTCATAAGCTGATTGTGCTCAGCTCTTCTCTGCCCCAAGCTTTCCGTGGCTTTGCACAGTTTAGTTCTACCATGTGTGATATCTTAAAAAGACTGGCTTACCTAGCCAGGGTGTTTAATCCACAAGTGTCACCCTCCTCAATGGACATACTCATACTTCTTATGATTTCAAAACCAAGCATTTGTCACTCAGGAAACACCAGAACTGAGATGGCTTCTACATCTCTCCTCTGAGCTGATGTACCTAATGTCACAATCACCTACTTGAATTTCACCAGTCCACTCTCTCCATCCAGTGACCAGAAGGCTCCTCCTCTCCTGATCATCACTTTTCTTTCTGAGTATGTATCAAAGAGGCAAAAAGCTTAAGAAAAGCTAATGTTATGTCCCTATTTAAAAAAGATTAATGCAGAGCTTAGCTAATTATGGCAGCCTGACCTTGATCCCAGTGAAATAATGGACCAGCTGAGTAGGGCTCTATTAATAAAGTATTAAAGGAGGGTAAAATCATTAATGCTGATCAGCAGAGTTGTGTGGACTGACTTCAGAGGCAGAATTGTCTTAGGTCAGGATCCAGCTCTCAGAAGAATTGGGCCACTTCTCAACACAGCCTGCATGGCCTTGGGGCATCACTTCGCTCCCAGTCAATGGGACTCAGCAGTGAGTCACATGAAAGGAGGTTAGTTATCTTCATTTAACTTTGTTTTTGAGTATCCGTTCTTTGGTGACCGATTTCAGACACTGCTCACTAGCTTTCATAGCACTGAAACCAGGGACCTAAGAGAAAACAGCAGGTGATCTAATTTGATCTGAACATACACCTCTGTCCAGCAACAATGTCTGTGCAAGTCACCACTGAGGTATGTAGCTCCTAGAGTGGACAGAGCTTAAACAGGGCCACACCTCTCTAATGAACTAAGCTCCAGACTCCAGGTCAGCCACCTTTTCCCAAGTACCAGAATCACTTGCAATATCTGACAAAGGAAAGCTTATTTGATCCTGAGTGCATGGAATACTCTTAACTAGAAAGCAGCCACTAGAAGTGACAGCTATGCAAGAACTCAATTACCCCTTTGTTGTCTCTGCAGATGTTTACACTTCCCATAAATCCTCTTGCTTTCTCCTCATCAGTTGCCTTTAAAGTTCTGAGTGTTTTCTCCGTGTGTTATTACTTTTGCTGTGCCGATAAATAAGTACACCATCAATCAAACTAACAGCATTGTAAACTTAAGAAGTGAAGATAAAATATATGGTGCATTAAAAAATTCTTTGACTGGATAAGCTTTTTGTAGCTGGTTTGATTGCTGCTGGTGCCGATGTAAATTTGGGGGAAATATGTCCAGAAATTTATGAAGCTTGGAGTCCTGCCTGCAAAACATTGACCTGATTCCACTTTATAACCTAATAACATTCCCTGGCACTATTCGTGTAAATTTTAAATATAATTTTATGATGCTAAGAATTAGTGGTGTAATAATGTAAACACAACATGGGCTATAACTCACCCCTTTGCTCCTGTAATGCCAAGCTCGTGGCTGCTTTGTTCTCCAAATTACCACGGGCCTGGGAAGTTGTGTGAGAGTTCAAGAGTGATTCATTGGTGAAACCAGCTTGTCATCCTCAGCTCTCTACAGCAGTGCAGGGCAGCTGCTAAAGAAGTGACTGATTTTGCTTGGGCAGCCCTGACCCAGGGTGACTTTGTCAAGGTACAAGAGAGAAATTCAGGCAACATGTTCCAGGCAGTCTTTGCTACCTCTCATATGCCAACGTGCTGTTTTCCTGCTTTTTATCCAGGAGAAATCTGATTCCTCCAAAATCAATGGCAAAAAGTCTTTTTGTGTGTGTGCTTCCTTTCATTTTTTCTTCCTTCTTTTCATTCCTTTCCTTGTTGTTGTTGTTCATTGATTTCAATTTGATTTTTTAAACGACTTTTAATCTAATCTAAGAAACAGGGCATCCAGATGCTGTGGTCTAGATATTTTTATGAAGAACTGATCCATGTCTCTCAAAACTTACCTTAATAGATGGATTATAGTGCAGAGTGGGTGAGTGAGAAAGCCATAGTACAATGCATCTCAGTAGAGCAGGTGGATTAGAAAATAGATATATATTTACATAACTCATGAGTAAATAACAATCTGAGTATCATTTATTGTGGGATCCAAAAGGGCTTGAGCAAGGAATAATCAGTTCCCACTTAGATCATGCGATAACGTTGGATATTAGGAAAAAATTCTTCCTGTAAAGAGCAGTAAAGCATTGGAACAGGCTGTCCAGAGGAGTGGTGGAGTCACTGTCCCTGTAGGTGTTCAAGAAAAGGGTAGATGTGGCATGAGGGACATGGTTACTGGGCATGGTTACTGGGCACTATGAACAAAGGATGTATAAAGCAAAGTTTTAAAAACAGAACAAACAAACAACACTGCAGCAACAACAACAAAGTGACATTGAGGATGAAGAACTGGAAGCTGATGTCAGGAGGAAAGATGAGCTAAATGCATTGAGTTTAAAAGTGAAGGAAATTGTACTGGATGTCTGGATCTGAATAGTGAGAATTCTCTTTTGGAAAAAAAAAATAATTTTGGAGAGTTTTTGTTTGTTTGTTTGTTTGTTTTTTTTAAGCAAACATGGCTACGGTGCAGTCAGCAAAAGGCTGGCTCTAGTTTCCCTCAGTAGAAAGTAGAGATCCTGTCAATGCCACCAGGGATCATGAGGGAGCAACAAGAAGCAAAAAATATGGAAGTTTCCCTCACATAGATGCTCTGAATGAATCACAGAATCAAAGAATCACCAAAGCTGGAAAAGATCTCCACCATCGTCTAGTCCAACCATCCACCTACCACCAGCATTTCCCCAGTAAACCATGTCCCTTAGTACAATATCTAAACATTTCTTTAACACAAGAAGTTCACAGGAAAAGACAATTAACTGGGAGCCCAGTGAAAGGCATGGACTTCTGGTAGGTGGATGGGTCATTGTGAAACCCTCAGGGCTGATTTACCCATTTTCCTGTAGGATGTCTGCCATTCGTAGAATTATGAATTGCTTGGGTTGGAAGAGATCTCAAGGGTCAAGTTCCAACCCTCCTGCAACAGGCAGAGTTGCCAACCCCTGGATCAGGTGATAAATCAGATTGCCCAGGGCCCCATCCAAGCTGACCTTAAATACCTCTAGGGATACAACCTCTCAGGGCAGCCTGTTCTAGCACCTTGCTACTCTCTCAGTAAAAAACTTCCCCCTGACATGTTGAAGAAAATCAAACATTAAAAGTGAATCAAACTCATTTTCCTTCAGAAACTGTAAAATGCTTTGGTGAGATTTTGGCTCATGGTACTGGCCATAAATAGCAATACTGAAACTGTACTAAGTTTAGGAGCAATGCCATGCTGTTTCACATTATCTAAATGTTTCATACCTGGGAATTGATGATAACTGAGAATTTCTGATCTGTCCTCAGTTTTGACTGTGAAATAACGTGATGAGATCCCCAAGAAATTGTAACTAGACATGTATAGGGTGCCGTAAAAGAAGCAAAGCAAATTAGCTCAGGGCTAAGATCACACAGCTTCATGGAGGCTTCATCCCTCTCTTTAGCTGACTCCTCATGATGGCACTTCACTGTGGACTCACTCAGGTATAGCGGTGATGAGGGTTGTAACACATATATGAGAGAGAAGGAGGCAGAGAGTTCTCATATTACTGAGACTTGGTTACTTCTGCTACAGCAAAACACATTTGCAGGCATTCTGTGAGGAGACATAAATAGGGAAAATTAAACAGCCAATGACCCAATGAGTTTAGCTCATTTCTTGTAGTGTTTTCACTACAAAAGCTCTCTGACTTGATAACTGGCAAAATTTGGTGATTTGAGGAGTGCATCACTGCTGATATGAGTAATTGGCAAGGGTGGAGGATATTATTTTAAAAGGGCTGACTCATTTGGAAGCATTTAAGGAATAGAATGAAACGACGCACACAAAATTAATCAACAGGAGTCTGCTTTCACATATGCTCTGCTACAGATTAAACTGGATTTTAGCTCCTCTGGAATCTGAACCAACTCCTCTTTCAGGGGAAGACTTAATTTATTATGTCCCAAAGACAAATGGGATGGAATTGTGCCTTTTCTTGGTACAGTAGTTGATAGTGGGTGCTTTTACTTCCTGTCTGTGATGCAAAAAATTGCTCTTCCAGCATAGAGGATGCACACTACAGAGAAAGGACAAAGAGAAATTGATCAGAATTGGTAAGGACCCTTCTGCTTGCATCCTGCTGCAGGGTCCTCTCTGAGCTGGTTGATGTTGTACCTTCAAATTGATAATCCTGAGCAGACACCCAGAGCTGACTGGACAGGGCTAGTCACAAGCTACAAAATGAGTTCTGTGTTTGAATTTGAACCCAGAGCCTAGTCCAAGTTCTTAGCTTTTGTGTGGCACATCACCTAATGAAATTGCCTTTTTCCCCCCATTTCAATTAGAAAGAACATTAGGTCAATCAGATAAGGCCACACTGGGAGGATTTCCTCTTTATGGCGCTTGCCTCTTCAATTATCTATAATGAACTTCCTCACAGCACTGCAAAGCTTTTTATATGCAAACGAATCCTGTTTTGGGGCTGCCACAATCGCTGCTTGTTAATGAACTTGAAACAAGTGTTATCAGAAAGGTTACAGCACCAGTGGTGGGGGGAACGGGATAAAGCTAAACAAGAAAGACCAGCCTGCAGAGCTAGGGTTGGCCTGCAGGTAACATAGTTGACTATCTTCAACACCCATCCTCCAGTCCCCTTCAAAGGCTTTTCTGTTTGACAGACATCAGGCAAAATGCCCACTCTTGGGACATGGCTGCTCAGCAGCAGATAGGGCTTTCCCATCCTCCTGTCCCACCGATTCACTCTGCTAATGCATCTCTCTCTCAACCACTGTAGCTGGGAGAAGAAAATAATAAAGAAGATGGTGCCAAGGTCTGTTCTTATGCTCGAAGAGAGAAAGGGAGTTAATCTGTTGGCCCTGGAACATGTTGGGTATGCAGACCTGTGCAAGGGAAAATTTACTGGTATTAAAGACATATGATCCCAAGTGGTGTTTACATATGGTGTCAGGTGGAGTGATCACGACTAGACACTCTCATGCTTTTAACATAGCCCAGATCACTGGGGTGGTCTTTACCCTGCCCCCTGGGGTGTTATAGGTCTATATCACACAGCATTAGGTTATGCCTCACTTTCTAAAGCTGAATAACTACTTAACCCTGCAGCTAACCTAAATAAATGCCTTGATGGGATAGGATCATTGAACCCAAGGCTAGAAAGACTTTCTACACTATCAACCCTTGCTCTCCTGTTAAGAGAAACACTTCTGTGGAAGTTCAACTATTGTGTCCCAACATTATTAGTTCCCTGGAAATATTTTTGTCACGGGACAAACACCAAGAGTAGGGGGTGTTGGAACAAGGTGTAGCTCCTCAAGGACTCCTGGGAGTCAAACCAAGCACTGCACATCACTAGAACTTCAAGACAGCAGAGAAACACTGTGTGAGAACTCATCACTCCACAAACTATACTGCCAAGTTAACGTGATAACCTGTTTATCTCGGTCCTTGGCAGTATACGTTGTGGAAACCCTTGTGTCAGATTAATGTAGTCAAATTACAACTAGATCCAAGATGGTTCACCTTCATCATGCTCCAGTGACTGTGTGCTTGGCTGTCCAAGTTCTGGTGATACCTTGGAAAGGCAAATTGAAATCAGTTGGCAGTTGTCAAGTACTTACACCATTAGCATCACTCTGTAAGCACAGATAAGAAATCAAGTTGCCCCAGAACATTTCCATCCCCAATGGCACAGGCATACAGACACTCTCTGGGGACTGAGAAAGGCTTCCAGACTTCATTGCAGCTGTGTGCTGGGTGGATGCTGGATTTTCTTGCTGCCCCTGGCCATGGATCAGCTCACACCCACAGTGTGATGATTGATGTCTCTTGTAATTCTGTTTCTGGTTGGTCTAAGTGCAGATGTTATATGTCTAATCTATTTCTTTATCTTACTAAGCTGTTTGCTTCAGTAAGAAGTTTCCACCATCTGCTCTAACAAGCTCCCAGGCTCTCATAAGCCATAAATTCCACTTCCAAGCCCTTAAATTCCTTTCCTTATTCTGCAGCCCTGCATCAGTATTTTTCCTCTTGTTGTCCAGTGCCAGAACCACAGGTTAATCTTTAATGTCTTTAGGTAAAAGTTCTCCCTGTCTCTGCTTGTACCAGCTGAACCTGACTAGGGATTCTCCGCTGGTGATTGTTTAAGGAATCCCATTTTACATCAAAGTGCCTTGGATTAGCAAGACAAACACTGTAGTTATTTCCTAAGGGGTTGATAGCTTCCTAGAATGCAAGTGTTTGATAGCTTGCAGTGTTCTTATGGTGCCATGAGGAAGCTGGGCTTTGCTGCTCTAACTAAAGCTCTGGAAATTCATCTCACTTTGAATGCAGCCTTCTCCATCACAGATTTGGGTACACAGCCTGCTACATGACTGAGTTAGCAACATCCACTAAGCATTGCTCCTTTTCTGAAACAATTGCAAATCTTTCCTGGAGATCTTCACACGTTATGTAAGAATTGCTTTTTGGGAAAATAATGTAGGTATTATTTTATCTATAATATTCTGTCTCTTTCTAAGCCAAATCAAATTATCTTTTAAATAGCTCAGAGTCTAGTTTACAGTGTCATGCTTGAGCTAGCTGGAGCTGTGCCCCTTACGCAGTGGTGCATTGTTTTGTGTGGATGCAAGGAGTTAAGCCATGATTTTGCTTTCTTCACTTCTTGTGCCATGGCATCGTGACCAGGCAAAGCCCCTGGAGGGGACACAACTGCTTTTCTACTACCGTGGTTAATGGAGCAGGTATTAAGAAGCACCAGCAGAAGCACTCCTGGGTCCTGAAGGTCAAGAGTCTGCGGTGAGAAAAAGCATATGGCAAAGGTCTTTTAAAGCAGTCCTTCCACACCTGTTTGTCTGAGCCTCCTCAGTTATGTCCCATGAATCCCTTGTAATAGGCTGAAATGGAGGGAGACACAACAGCTTGGTGAAACCTTGAAGCAGAACGTGAAGTGAGAAGATGGAGGACTCCACGTGGGCTTGGGAAAATCATGTGTTGACTGATTGCATTGTATTCTTTCTCCCCAGGACTGCCCCCAGCTGCTGCAGGCTGAGAAGATCCTGGTGCCAGTGGAGGTGATCAAACCAATCACGCTGAAGGCCAAAAACCTGCCCCAGCCACAGTCTGGCCAGCGAGGCTACGAATGCATCTTGAACATCCAGGGCAATGAGCAGCGGGTGCCTGCACTGAGGTTCAACAGCTCCAGTGTGCAGTGCCAGAACACTTCGGTGAGCAAGCCCTGCTGCCTGTGGCATACCTGAGAGAGATAGAGGGTCAAAGGAGGACCAGGAGTGCCTACAGCACTGTTCCCATGGGACCTGGCATTGTACCGAAGCCTTGTCTGTCTTCCCGTATGCCTGATTCCAGCTAAAGCTGGGGGAAGACTGGTTGGTAGATTGCAGACTACCTCTTTTGCTCTTTAAGTTTGGCTTGCATTACCCAACAGTAGTCCATCATCCTTGGATCCCAGCATTCAGCCATGCTGGAGAACCTTAGCCATGACCAATAGACATTATCTCATGGTTAAACTACCCATACCCTGAGAGTGGCACATCCTCGTCTGTATTCAAGATGGTTTCCAAAGGGACAAATGTTGTTGTCAACACTGATAATTAATGTCGTTAAATTAGGAAATTTGTGATAGACCATTAAAATCCACATGAACAGTTTAACAGACATCAGCAATGAGTCCGAGAAGAGTTTGAGCCAAACCTTCCCCACCCACTGAACCATCCCATGACCTCTGGTTAATCCCTTTAACACTTTCACTTCCTCATCTGCAGTTCAGAGCTGCTACATCTCCTCAGCAGGACCCTCTGTGAGTCACAGTGGTGTTGTCACTACAGCAGTGCCAGTCCTTGGTGCAAACACTGGCACTGCTGCGAGGAGCTGTGAGTATGTGTGATGGTGGTCTCCTAACACTGCTTCTCCAGAGGTTTCTCCACCAGATTTGTGTCTCCTAGACATGCATTTGAGTCATTCTCATTGCTATTATGAGATGATTTATTAGTCAAAGAGCTAATTACAGGCTTTAGCCACTTGACTGCAGCTCTGCCACTCCGTGGCGGGCAGAGTTTGTTAAAATCCATCACAACATATTCTGCTGCATTAAGCAGCATGTTGAAGATTACAGGCAGTTCACACGTCTCATGATCTGTTGCAAAAAACTCTGTTCCCAATGACACTGTCATATTTGTTCCTTTTTCCCTCTCCTCCCTGATTGTCATTACTGTTTAGTGGCCTGTGAGCATCCAGATTTGAGTTTTCACACAAATGAAAGGGTTGAGAAATTGAGAAGGCATTACACTTTCTTAAAAATGATTTTATTTCGCAACAGTGAAAGCCTATGGCGAAAGGAATATCATATAGACCTGGGCAGTCTACAAATCTGTCCAAAAAGTCAGTGCAGCCACCCTTTAGATTCATTAATTATCTGGCAGAAACTGGGTAATTTTAAGCACAATTGGGTTAAGTGAGGGACTGACTGACTCTGCAGTCCTAGAGAGTCCCTTTCAGCCTCCTGGTTTGTGTTATTCAATAATTTAACGTGATTTTGATCTATAGTGGTGACCATTCTCTTACTACCTGCACTCTTCCAGAGGCTGCTAGTACCTAGGATCAGAGAATTCAGATTCAGTGAGTTCCTGGATATATTTGCTTATGGGATGCCAGAGTGCTGTGACAACACTGTGTTGATTTTGCATTTGTTTTGCTGCCAGAGCGCTCTACTCCTGAGCTGTGCAGTGTGGCAGGGTAAAGTGTCACACCAGTGCCAAAGCAGTCTATGAGCTCTCTGATGAGCATTGACTGCAGCATTCCTGTCCCTTGTTAGGTGATGGCTCAGGTGAGCTTCTGTCTTCTCAGTGAAGAGAAACTTATTTTGGAATAAACTCATCTCTTTGTTTTCTTGCATCATCTGTCTTCTTCTCTCTTCCTCTCTTTTATTTTCTTCCTTCCCCTTCCCCCCTCTCCTCTCCTCTCCTCTCCTCTCCCTTCCTT
>VXAB01014236.1:123540-210321 GCA_013399175.1 Odontophorus gujanensis | reverse complement strand
AAAAAAAAAAAAAAGAAAGAAAAAGAAACAGTAAAGCCCCAGCTCTGTTTGAGCGGGTGGCTGAGGACACAGACAATAGGGAAGGAATACTGTGAGTATATCTCCATGTGATTATTTCCTTTCCTGCCAAAATTAGCATTCAGTGTGGAGCCTCTATGCTACAATGAGCCTCCTCTTCCGAGGGTCACCTGGCTTTAGAAGCAGACATATGAGCTTGTTTGCAAATTGAATCAGCCCCCTTCAACAGAGCTTTTTACTCAGAAGAGTTACTAGATGAGAACTGAACGTATCACCTGCATTGCAGGCTTGGAAAAGGTCCAAAAGAGGGTGGGAGGATGTGCTGTGATGTTGTGTCCCTGAAGGGATGCTATCATGCCAGCAGATCATTCTTTTGGAGATGCATGCTAGACTAAGCAATCATTCTTGGCTTGTTTTCCTCCATAAGACTCAAATTCTACCCTTTCCCATCATACAGTAGGCACCAATGAGCTCAAATTCAGCTCTTGCAGAGTACCTTCTACAAAATTTAAGAGTTTTCCTGCTGGGAGCAGGAAAACAAAACCTTTATTTTTGCTCTTGACTGCTCACTCCCTCAGGACCTACACCAGGATAGCAAAGATCAGAACCAAATCCTTCCATCTTAATCAGGAGCTTTTCTAAGTGGCTCCAAGCTCAATTAAGAGGTGTTTTAAAGATACCCAGGTGGGACCAGCCTATCTGATGGTCTGTCCGTAATGTCACATTCAACACTGATGGTGCCTAGGTGCTTGGCCCAGTCAATAGCCAGCTCTGTATCTTTCCCTGTCTTTCCCAGAGATATTTCATTTGATAACAGCAATAAGTCACTGCAGACAGCACGCTTCAGGACAATTATTGTTCTTGTCAAGTGGTTTGAGCCTCTCAGCTCTGGGCTTTGTCCTCTATCACACCACCCAAGGCACACAATTATCACTCAGTGAGACCCTGCCTGCCGTTTCTTATTGCACTTATGATAGCTCTGCTGACAGTCTGGACACAGAGTGATGGGAGGAAATGAAAAGGAGAAGAGCTACAGAGGCCTATAAATAAGTAAGCAAAAATGTCAGCAAAAATGGCTGAAACTGCTAGATATGTTAGGTCAGAGAACAGTCTCCCCAGTAGGAAGCACTGGGAAACCCAGCACTTATGATCAGTTTAATACAGTCAGCAAATTTCAGTGTAAGAAGTAGGGAAATTGGTGAGAAATGACCTGCCTGACCATGCCATGATCACTGCCATTACCAGCTTCAGTGTTCTAAGCACACGTTCTTGCTTTGTGTGAGACTGTACCTTGTCTGGTCTTGGCACTTACAAGCAGCACAGACTGAATTCTAGCAGTGGAATCTCTGCTGATGATTTGCCTCAAAGCCCTTCACAGATCTGTGTGCTGTGAGACCCGAGGTGGTACAGCTCAAAGTGCTGCATATCTTAGGAACAGGAAAAGCCAATATGTCCCCTCATGTCGTGTTGCTGTACTCGAGTAAAAGATCTCAGAAGTGTTTGACTCTGTGTCATGGCTCACAAAGGAGAGTGAGAAAATAAAACCAAAAAGACAGAGGTGGGAAAAAAACAAAACAAAACAACCCACATTGATCATCATTTCACAAAAATCATGGGAAAACACACTTATGAGTGGCCAAAGGCATGTGAGCTCAGGGCTGAGTCATATCTCAAGTAGGATTTGTGACTTACCAGTCAAGATGTGGGCTCGATTGTAGTGGGTGATACAGAGACACAGAGGTTCAATCCCAGCTCTAGTAAGCAAAGAGTCCAAAGAGATCAGGTGTCTGTGGGCATGAAGGTTTATGCCTCCTGTTTATGTCTGGGAAATTGATGCAAAGAGAGATTAAATGCTTTGCACAGGGTCACATCAGGAACTGGTGGCAGAGATGGATACAGAGTTCAGTCCCCAGGCTCAATATCTAATCACAAATTCAGTCTTTGTGTTGTTAGGGAAGGCAAACTAACACTCAATAATAAAATGCTGCTTGCTGCAGATGCTTCCCTGCTGTTGGATATGTCACAATATATGTGGAGGTACATCATGTAATCACTCTTGGTTTATTCATTAGAATCATAGAGTCATGGGATCAGAATTGTAGAACTGTAGAATCATAGAATGGAAGGAACCTCAATGGTCATCCAGTTCCAACACCCCTGCTGTGAGTAGAGTTGTCAACCACTAGATCAGGCACTAGATCACATTGCCCAGAGCTCCATCCAATGTGTTGTCCTAAATGTGCCCTAAATGATCTACCAGAAGTCTTTATTGTATGATATAGCATCTCAGGATGATGCACCAAGGGATCCCCTCCCTCTGCATGGCTGTGCATTCACACAAACCACTTGTGGTGCTTGTTAACTTTATGCCCAGAGGAGCTAAGAGTTTGCAGATTACTGAAAAGCAAAACATCTATCTAGGCAGTCAGCTAATGTTTGCATAGCTGCTATAAAACTGATAGCTGTGATTTTTGCAGCTAAATTCTCAGCCTGAGGGTAGTAAACTTCATGGTGAACTTCCAGGAGACAAACAGTCAGTGTGTTTATAGTGGCTTGCATACAAAATGTTAAGCTGCTAACAGAGTGGCAAAATGGCCAAGTGACGTGATGGGCTCAGCTCCTGTTGTAAGAATATCTGATAGCAGCAAAGATTTCAAGAGACAAAGAGCTGGTGCTGCAGAGTTCAAAACACAATGTGCTGTTCCTGTGAATTGCAACAGCTCCTTCTAGCAGGTTTTTGGCATTTCCTGATGAGAGCCAGCCTTTCTTTCTGGAAGGGCAGCATCTCTTTCTCAGTTTGATCCTCTCAATTGCCTGTAATTTTCTACTTTCATTTGATATGCATAGTGGGAAACCAAATTTTGCAGTCTTCGGGGTCAGATTTGTGTCTTTCCAGCAATTTTGCCTGTGCTGGAGGAAGTTGTGCAAGGTAATACACGTGTAGCAGCCTTAACAGTCTGAATGGTCCTAGCAGGAGTATCCAGGAATCTCTGCTGTGAGTCCTGCAGATCAGTACATCGGCCCTTCTTTCTCCTCTGAAATGTATTTCCATCTTATTGTTACAGCTGAGCAAATCCTTTTCAAAGACTCCTCTTAACAAGCTTTGAACAGAGGCCACAATAAGTCAGTAGCTCCTGTGGTCTGAGCAGGACAGAGCATCTATTCCCTGGTACTTTGCAAATTGCTCTGTTTTGCTGCTGTGCAGCCCATGAGCTGTCTGGGCATGGCAGCATGAGCATCCTCCTTCCAAGCCCCAGCTGGCTTCATCCTTGGATCTCTTCCATTGGGATCTTGTGTATTCCCTCACATCCATTTCCAGTTCTGGCTTAATTCAGCTGAGCTAACAACACTAATATGTGTTTGTCCCCAGTGCTGTAGGCAGATAAGATCTACAATCCCAGCTGAGCTCCTGCTGTTGGCTTTGGGATCCTAAGTGGGATGAAAGGCTCTGAGGGACTCCCATTGCCTGTCCCTTGGCAGCCCTGCCTAGGCTCTGCTAACAGATAAATCCCAATGCACACACACAAGGATCTGCTGAGGCAGAAATTAGTGCTTTTTCAGGCACCTACAGACTCAGCTTGTTACTTAAGGGTGACCAGTCATTCTGTATATGTGCTCCTTCCCATTTCCAGTCGACATTTGCAAAGTGCCATGCACAGGTGTTAGCAAAGCTCCTGAGTGACAGAAGATTAATTATTCTCTACTTTTCAGGCACTTTCCTTCCCACTTCAGCCTTCCTCTCCTTGCTCCTAGCTCCATAAAGCTGTGAAAAGTCACCGTTGTGAGTCCAAGTGGCTCTGCATCATCTTGCATCTTCCTG
The DNA here is from genome assembly GCA_013399175.1 of Odontophorus gujanensis. NCBI lineage: Eukaryota > Metazoa > Chordata > Aves > Galliformes > Odontophoridae > Odontophorus > Odontophorus gujanensis. Next base: position 206,483 of record VXAB01014236.1, on the reverse strand, counting down.
TCAGTGACACTGAAAGTGTCATAAAAATGCTAATAGTGAACGAGACTGGCGGGCACAGCTCTATCAGACAGGACTCTGCTAACCTGCAGCAGCTCTTTACTTCCATGGTAACCACAAAGCTTATACCCACAAATACCCTACAACTAGATCATAATCACAGGGTTCTGCAGATTACTGGCTAATTGTGTTTATTTTGTCCAAAGAGAAATTACTATGCAACTAGCACTCACTCTAGTGTAATGGACAGAAATCACCATATATGATTTACTCTGCAATTATATGGCAATTAGTGGAAACAGAAAAACCTACCTCTAAAGGCTCAGAGTTTTTGCATCTCTGTGGAAAACCATACTTTGAGTGACTGTGAACTCTTTGGTCTGTAAGACATATCCAGCAAAACCAGGTAGCTTGTTGGAGTGTATTTCACAGAACCATAGAATTGTTTGAGTTGGTAGGGACACTTAACAGTCATCTAGTCCAACTCTACTGTAGTGAACGGGGTCACCTACAGCTCAATCAAGTTGCTCTGAGCACAATCCAGGGTCAGGCTGGATTTTTTGGTCAGGCTGACCCTGAATGTCTCCAAAGATGGGGTATCCACCACCTCTATGGGCAGAAGTGTTATGTTTAGTCACAGAGAAGCAAAAGCATCTCTTTTTGGGTGGGAGCTTGTCCTGCTCCCAGTGCAGTAAGGAGATTCCAGATCTCAGGAGAATAAATCCTTATATATTCTTCAGTTGGTATAGCATGACACATCTCTTTCCTTCTTGACTTGTTCCCATTCTGTCCTTTAAACAACTGTTGCTGCAATTAATTCTTTCCCATTTAGGATGCTTTTTGCTTTTTGGTCAAGTGTTAGATGGAAGCCGTTGGGGGTTGGACTAGCTGACCTCTAGAGGTCCCTTCTAACCCCTACAATTCTGTGATTCTGTTGATGGAGGCAGGAAGTGGGATTTGATGGGCAACTGAGTGACCCCTATATGAACCATCTTAGGATAAACCAAAATCTGACTGGAAAAAAATGCTCTAAATACTGTGTCAGAGAAATCACCAAGTGGGGAGCTGGAAGTGGCCTCCAGAGACAAGCTTCCATTTTCTTCATTAAGACCAGACCCACGTACCTTGACTGTGCCTGACATGTATTTGTTTAAGTCTGTCTCACCCTCTCAGAAGATTTCTGTGCCTTTCTTAATACGTATTTTCTGGAAACTGGATACCCCTTACACCAGCTGAAGCTTTTCAGGTTCTGGATAGGGAAAAATTATTGTCTCCTGGGGCTTGTGCGTATAGAAAACTCTGTCTAGTGCATTCCCAATTGAGATTTGTTTGGGTTTTTTTTGGCACCAGTATGGGACTGTTGATTCACAGTCTGCTAGTGACCTTCAACAGTCCCCAGACCCTTTAGTGCAACACTGCCCAGTCACTCCCATTCCATGTTTGTTTGCATTGATTTCTCATACCAAAGAATGCTCACTACTTCCCTCTACTGAATTTCAGTTTGTTGATGTTGGCCTGCCTCTCCTGTTTGTCAAGTTTGTTTTGAATTCTTAACCCTGCCTTTGGATGTTCTTGCACTCTCTCCCAGAGCAGAGTCATTCATGAAATCTGTAAGCATGATCTGCAGTCCGTCAATTAAGTCAATAGTAAAAACGTGGAGTAATGCCAGATACAGGACTAAATTTTTGAAAAGTCCTCCCAGCCCAGCAGTGAATTATCTGAATTACATTTTTTACGTGTACCTTATGGTGGCTTCTTTTAGATCATGTTTCCCCATTTATATATTTATTTATTTTTATGGGAATCTCCTGCAGGACAGTAGCAAATACTCTACAAAAATCTAGAGAAATCACATCTGCTGCCTCCTCTTATCCACAAAGCCATTAAGCCTGTCAAAAAAGGAAATTAGATTGGGTTGACACAATTTGTTCTTGACAAATCTATGCTGGCTGATTTTTATCACCTTATCATCTTGCAGGTGCTTATAAATTGATTGTTTAATAATTTGATGTACTTTCTTACTGGGAAGCCAAGTTAGGCTGGCAGGTCTATAATTACACAGAACCTCTATTTTCCCCTTTTTAAGACATTTCTAAGATACTCCCATTCCCTGCTTTCTGAGGCTTCACTCAGCTTTCAAGAGCTCTTCAAAATGACACTGATGTAGATAACCATGGATATATATTCAGTGCCTATAGAGTACACAGCAGAGGTATATTTGGATGCTATATCCAAATACATACAAAGCATACAAATATGTATAATACATTATGTACACCATAGAGGTACATCCAAGAGCTGGCAAAATATCCTTCAGGACTACTCTCCACAGCTATAAAGTTACATGTCCATGCCCTATCTTGTGCAGATATGCTTAAATCAGAGAATATTCACCTAACACCTAGGATTCACATGTTACTGAGATGGACACAGCTTGCTTCATTGAGAACCACAGCTCTGAGAGCTTCCCATGGCTTTCTTGGAGGTAATGGAAGGTAGGGAGCCAGGTGACAGCTTCATTTCTCTTGTTCACAAGTGGTGCCACTTCTTGCCTCCCCCCCAGAATCAAACCTTTGGGCGTGAAGTAACTCTGGGTTCATTTTTCCCTTTTCTTCTAGTATTCGTACGAAGGAATGGAGATTAACAGCCTGCCAGTAGAGCTGACGGTCGTATGGAACGGGAATTTCAACATTGACAACCCAGCACAGAACAAAGGTAAAGAATTATTTCAACTTGTCCTTGGAAGCAGTAACCTTAGCAACGGACCACATCCCTCCCTACACTTAACAAAGCTACCACCATCTCCCTGTGCTGTCTGCTGCAGACTTGTTCTCTGCACTCGGCAAATTATCAATTTTTTTTTGTGCTTTCTGAATATTTTTTTCCCTCTGAGAAATACCACTTCTTCCTTCCACTTGCTTAGCTTTCCCTCTTTTTTCCTTACCTTTACCTCCTGCTTCTCCCCACCTTTTTTTTTTGTTGTTGTTGTGTGTGTGTGTCTTCCTTTCTTACTTCTTTTGCCTTCTCCCCCTCTTTATTTCTCCTGGATTGATGCTCTTCAAGTTAACACGCCAGGAGAGTGGGCACTCTCTGCTCAGAGGCAGTGTTGTAATGAACAGGGGAAGGGAGAGGGGGAGGAGACAGGCTGCAGCTTTGTCAGTGGGAAGAGACTGAACAAAACAAAACGTTTACAGCAAAGGACTGACATCTGCCTCCTGCCCAGAGTCTGTCTCTATTTAATTGCCATGCATGGCACAGAGCTGGTGTGACTCACACAGAGGGCTATTGCTTCTCCAACCCTGAGATAATTGTCTCAGGGGACAACGGGAGATCCGTTCATATCCTTTTGCTTCTTGTCCATCACCCTCAACTACGTGGCAGACTTTTCCCCCAGATTCCCTCTACTCTCAGCCTTTGCATTTACAACTCAGACCTGCAGCCTCTCCTTCTCACCCTATCACCTCTCAGAAGCTTCTCCCTCCCTCACTTTACCTTCCCTTTTCTTGGACACTTTCCATTGCTGCTCCCACTCCATCTCTCCCTGTCACGTACTCTCAAGTTCTTTTCATACCATTTCACACCCAACCTTGAGCTGAGCAACGATGGATGAGGTTTCCACCAACACCTTGTTGAAAGTGGAAAGCAGTAAAGAAGGTAACTCCTCATCCCATAGTGTGACTCCTTCCCATCAAAGGAATGGCTTGGATTCTACCATTATGTTTTGTGTCAGGGGGATGATAGCCAGATGCACTTGACTGTATCACATGGAAGCACAGCACATGCTTTTGTGGACACACAGAGCTTTATTTACTAACACAGATGTAGTAGTTATAAACAAGTAGAGTCCCCTAGCAGAGCTTTCGAGTAGATTTTCTTCTCTCGAAAATTGAGAGAGAGACAGAGGCAGGACATGGTTTAGTGATCAAAATTAAAAGTAGGTGGACAGTTGGACTAAATGATCTTAGAGATCTTTTCCAACCTTAATGATTGTATGCTTCTATGATTAACTCCAGTGTCTTTCTAAGTGAAGTTATTCTGAAGATACATTGCTTCCAAGACCAACCAAGATGCCACCACTGTTACAGCCAACAACACGTGGGCCGGGCTGGTAGACTGAAGGCCTGTATTAAACCAAACATTGTGAGCAGGACAGTTCAATGAATAAGGAGAGGTCTGTACCCTAAGAGGATTGCAGCATGCTGTGATTGACAGAATTTTCACATTTTTTTCTTGCAACCAACCTGGAGAAATAAAAGTTTCTAAGGTTTTCTCGCACTGGTCAATACTTGCTGACTTTTGGGAGAGCAGGATGCAGGTATGGAGTGAAAGCTGAAGCTTTTCAGCAAGAAGATTCAAAGCCTTTCAGCTTTTGGATTGTGCATGATAATAACCACAGACAAGAGTTTAGTCACTTACTGGCATAGCAACACTGAAGTACAAAAGGAAAATCCTATATCTTACAAAGAAAACCACCAACACCCACATAAGTACGGAATTAAACTAATCTGAAAACCTCAGTTCTGCCATCTTCAGCCTCAGGGAGCAGACTTTTGCTATTAGCACCCTGTGCAACTCAGGCCTCAGTTTACTCAACTGTAAAATAAGGATAAGTACCATGATCTTATTTCATAGAACTGCAAGAATGTTAAGCTTTATTTGGAAAAAAGCTTTGACTGCCTCTAATCACTTATTAGCAGCCCAAAACAGAGCTAAGCACTAATCTTTGCTGTTGGTATTAGAAGGGGATCAACTTAGTCCTTCAAAGTATAAAATTGTCTGAATTTTTGGAGCAGAAGAAGAGGGAAAGGCTGATAGTAAAACTCTGGATTCAGCCTCATATACAGAGCTGTTGTGAATTTATTGTTCTCTCCTAGGTTTTCTGTTGAGGGGAAAACCTGAGTATGTTGACATCCGGTTCTGGATAGAGTATTCCAGGAAAATTCCCCATGTGAAGTTTAGATGGTGAGTAGAGCAGGCGTAGTAAGTCATTTATAGAAGGAGAGCTTAGGCTGAGACTTGTTGAAACATAGCTGGATGTCATTCAGACATTCTCAGAACAAGGGAAGGGCTGAGGCCAAGTATCTTTCTTCCCAACTTCTCTCTTGCAGCTGACCATTCTACACTGATGGCTGCATCCCTCCTCCTGCTCTCAGGTTTTACAAATACAGAGATATTCAAGACTTGTCTGGATGTTTTCCTGTTCAGCATACTCTAGGGAGCCTGCCTTGGAGGAGAGGCTGGACTAGACAATCTCTAGGGGTCCCTTCCAACCCCTAAAATTCTGTGATTCTGTGAAATACTTTGTATGGGATGTGAAGTCTGACAAGTGTAATTTATTTCACTGAGGTTGTAATCATTTTATCCCGTATTATTTATTCCCCTGTATAAGCCCTATCCTGCCCCTTGGATGAGCATCCCAGCACTCACCGCATTGCTGCCCCTGACATCCGACTGCTCACCCATTCTGTCTGCATCTCTGAGGTCCTCTCTGTTTTCCTGTCCCTGCAGTTCACCTGTACAAGTGTGGGGCCATGCGAGACAGCTGTGGCCTGTGCCTGAAAGCTGACCCAGACTTCGAGTGTGGCTGGTGTGAGGGGCAGAACCAGTGCACGCTGAAACAACACTGTCCAGCCCAGGAGAGCCAGTGGCTGGAGCTGTCCAGCACCAAAGGCAAATGCACCAACCCCAAGATCACAGATGTAAGTCATGAATCTTCGAGACCCAGTCTCTCTTGTACCCTTCCCTTGGTTTATTTTCTTGATTTGTCTTTGGGTTGGTAAGGGGAAAGTTAGGATTGATCTCTGCTATGATCAGGCATAGTCCCAAATGAATGTGGGGATGAGGGTCTGTGGTGTGCTTCAAAGAGAAGCACACGGCTTCAGGTGTGTGTTCCCACCATAGTCAGTAGGGATATGAATGATTTGTTCAGTACAGTCTGCTAGTGGAGGACCTCAGGGCATCTGAGCTGCCCACGTGGGGTTAGCTAATCTGACATGCAACATTTAGGAGACCTGGCCTTCTAGAGGTGCAGCTGGAGGTTAGAAAAGACACTTGGGGGCATCTCAAGTAGAGTATGTGAGGGTTATCAAAGGAGCACAGCTCTCTTGAAATGTCCTCTCTGGCCAGATTGGATGAGAGGAGATGCTGAGCGATCCCAGAGTGTTTTGAGATTTACTGACAGTGGGTCAAAGAAAGAGGGAAGGTTGTAGTTCATGCTTCCTTGCATCAGAACACAGGCAAGGTCACTGCCTGGGGGAAAAAAAAAGACTCCACTAGCTACAGCAGAATAAATTTCTTGGGTTTGCCTGGTTGTCTTTGCAAAGTGAAAGGTGTCCCAACTGATCGATCAAAGCCCTGTACAAAGATCAGCCTTCCCCTTTTGAAGGCTCAAGAAAGAGGCAGGCTCGAGTCAAGACTAAGTGAAGCAGTCTTATAAAGAGATAAAAAGAGAACAAAGACAATGATGGGTGGACATCACAAGGTTGCAAAGTCCTTTGGAATGTTTCCTATTTATTATACTGATCAGGCCAAAGGAAAAGCTGGGGAAGAGATAAAAGAATAGAAAGAAAATAAAGAGGGGAAACAGAGGAAGGCAGAGAGAAATCAGGGGAGATCAGGGCTTCAGTATACAGTGATTTTATTTGCTATTAGGATGCCTTTGCCATAATAATGGGCAGCATTTTCAAGATCAGAGACAGACAGTGACAGATGTGAGCCATAATAATGGGAAACTGTGCCCATATCAACTGTGTCCTGACTTAAGCATTTCTCAAGCATTGTACCTTAATCAAGACAAGTAAACTTGTAGAGTGGATAGGACCTTATTTTGCAACTGAGAATGGTAAGAAGGAAAATGAGACAGGGAAGAAGAAGGGAAAAACACTGAGGAATATCCAGCCTCCTTGGTTGTTGTTTAATATGAAATGTAAAGTGGACTACTTTTCTAGAAACCAAGGTAGTTTATTTTTTGTGTTTTTTTTCCACTGTATTCAGTTAAGAATCAAAAAGTATGGGTGTTATGGATGAGCCCCAAACCTGTGCCTCTGAAAGTTCACTTCTGGGACCTTGAAAATTATAGGGAGCTGAGGGGAACCTTTTATGAATCTTTCAATTTCTCAAACCTTAAAAAAAGATGAAGAAATTTTAGACAGATTCATGGAATTTGGTATTGGGAGGATGATAGATGACCAATTAAAAAAGCAGTCCACACCACAAGGGCCTGTCCCAAATGAAGGTCCATCCACATTTCTTTACCATGCTTTGACTCAAATACGGCACCTACAGTCTCTTTATGAAGTGAAAATCACTCATTCTCCACGTTACAGCTCCAGGAGGAACATAACTTCTATTTCTGCTGGCATTTCCTCCAACTGCTCCCAAAGCTCGAACAGATTATTGCAATATTTGCTCACGAAATATTCCAACTGTCTGGTACGATCATAAGTAGCTCTTGGAAAGTCTTTTTCTGAACCATTAGCATGGAAGTAATCTCAAGTGACTGGATATGTATTGCAGCTAATGGTACGTCTGGAGAGGTTGGTAAAAGTATGCATACCCTGGCCAGAAGCCAGGGAAATATCTGCACAGGCGAGGGAGGAGAAATAACATGTGTCCTCACGCTTGCACAGGCACACACACATGGCAAGCCAGAGCACAGCTTCCCACAGCATGCATTTATTTCCTGGCTCCAGCATTTATGTCGCCACGAAGTGAAATTAAAGGGCTTACAGATACGTTCAGCCACAGAACCTTCTGTAGGAGTGACAAGCTGTGATGTTCATGGCCAGGCTGGATGGGGCTTTGAGCAAACTGGTCTGGTGGGAGGTGTCCCTGCCTGTAGTAGGAGAGTTGGAATTAGATGATCTTAAAGGTCCCTTCCAACCCAAACCATTCTGTGATTCTACAATTGGGTTGGTACAAGTGGAGGGTGTAAATTGTGATGCAGTGTCATAGCTGTGAGTGTTAAAGATGAGGTTTCTTGACAGCTTTCATATCCCTGCTTGTGTTTCCCTCTGCAAAACTGGCAGGTCTCTCTCCAGGTTTTTGCACCCGCAATAGAAACAGGCTCCCTCTCTCTTACTGTGAAGACAGTTCAGTAGCACCTTCTGGGAGAATCCCAGGTCCTCCTGCTTTAAGGAACTGAGTTGGCTTTGAAGTTAGCCTTCAAAAGAGGGGAGACTTTGATTAGATACAAAGAAAAGGGTTTTTTAAGATATGGGTCGTGTGAGGCTCTGGAACAAGTTGTCCAGAGAGGTGTTGGATGCCCTGTCCCTAGAGACATCCAAGGGCAGGGGCTTTGAGCATCTGATGGAGATGTAGGTATCCCTGCTCACTGCAGGGGAGTTGGATTAGATGACCCTTAAGGGGCCCTTCCAGCTCAGATTATTCTATGATTCCATAAAAATTAAAAATTGCATTGTTATATGGGGGATTTTCAGAGGTTTTGTGCTAGCTTCAATCTAGGAAGTTTCCTGTTGGAGTTATGGTAAGTTTTTTAAATTCTCAGGTTTTAGTCAGAGCCAGAAGAAGGATCACAACGTTTCCACTTCTGTGACTTTTGTCTCAAATTCTCCCATGGTTTTAAAAAATGAAGTACTTTTCTGGCAAGATGTTCTTTTTTACCACTACAGCTTCTTTTGTTCTGTGTAATGACAGTAGTTATACCAGCAAAAATCTCTCTTTTGACCCTCTATGAGATACATCCACATACTAGCAAGTTATTTCAAGGATAAGTGAGCCCTAATTAGCCACAGGCCTACCTTACTGGATACCTGCCTTGCTAGAACAAGTGAAAACTACTTAACAGCAAGTTTAATATCACAAAATGATAGCAAAATATTCCACAGGGACCTGACACTTCTTACAGAAAAAAAAAAAAAAAAAAGTTTAATATGTAAGGAAATATAATAGAAACTGGAAATTGTGATTTCATTTTCCCTTTTCCCTTTTTGTACATATTAGATTGGTTTGGTATGGTGATAATGCGAGCCTTTCAGCAACGTTCATAGAAAGTGTTTTATTTTATCAGGAGAGGATTAACCGATGTCGGCAAAATGATTATTTAAAATAAAAAAAAGCTTTCCTTGAATAGATATTTTTTAGTGATTCAGAATCAAAATAGTTTAGAATTGCTATATTTGGAAGGCTTTCTAAGGCCCCCAGCTAAGAGCTCAGTATTAGTTTCTCTTAGAATATAAATTCCATTTGTAATCTAATTTTTTAAGATACGTCCCCCCTCCCTGTCCTGTCTCCCCCTCCCCCCCCCCCTTTTTTTTTTTTTGGAAGATAACCACTGTCTCACTTTTTACCCATTTTCTGCTTGTCTGTCATTCAAGGGCGAAACATTCAGCCAACCCAAATAAATCTCATCTGTCAGTTACATGAATGTTGCACTATTTTGTTTTTAGGACTTAAGTCTCTTGTTGACTTCCAGAGTAGGAATAAGCTTGCTACAACTCTGATGTTGTTGAGTCAAGTGGAATTTGACTGTTTTTGGACCTGAGATGGTTGCCTGACCTGATCAGAGCCTATCTTCTGTTCAGTGCAGCCTGAAGTTGCTGTGGCATTCAGACATCAGGAATAATCAGGGCCCATCACTGCAAATATCAAACAGGGGTGCAGTAGGGAAACAACAGGAGTGTCAGTTCCAGCTTTAGCTATTTGGAATTGCTGCACCTTGCTGTAGTAGTACCCCTCTCAGTCTCTGATTTGACTGAAAAAACTTTGCTCAATTTCACTTTATACTAAAGTTTATTTTCACAGTTTCCTACCTGGACCATTGTAGGGAACTTGTGCTGTGGAAGTTATGTCTACACTAGAGTAACATACAGGCCCCAGTGATCATCTGTGCTATTAAACTATTAACACTTGTAGGCTCCCTGTGTAGTCAGAGCAAGGATAGTCATCGATGAAGTGGTTTATGGTGTCTAATATTAAACAGTCTCAAACAGAGTATCCCCTAAGGGTGCCAAAGCCTTTCACTATTAAAGATTTACCTGGGAAGACACTGAAGCAGGCTGTCCAGACTAGCTGTGGGTGTCCCATCCCTGGAATGTTCAAGGCCAGGTTGGGTGAGACTTAGGACAACCTGATCTAGTAGAAGGGGTCCCTGCTTATAATAGGAGAGTTGAAACTAAATGATCTTTAAGGCCCCTCCCAACCTAAACCATTCTACGATTCTCTGATTTTATGACCTGAAAATTGGTCTCAGTCAAAATTAGGCTAACTCTGGTGCCAGAATCATGGCTAGGAAGCAGTCAAGAACAGCAGTCAAGAGCAGCAATCAAGAGCAGCCCTGTCAATGCCTCGATTTTGCCTGCCCATCAGATTGCTATGCAAGGATCTAGCTGCCAGCCCTGCATTCCCAGTTGTCAGAGCCGTTGGCCAATGGATATGGACCTGAGAAAGGGAATTCTCCTTTTCTCACCGCAAAGAGAACCTTGTGCAGATGGCAGCCACAACATCCTGAATGGGTAGCAGGGAATACCATCAGAAGGCCCTTTCAGCCATCCAGTCATCTGGCAAAACATTTGGACGCAGTAAATAATTGGAAAGGCAGAACTGAGATAACTAAGGGTCAGCCCCCTAATTTCCATACTGTTTCAGTGTTGAGTAGATGTCTCCAAAGCTAATTTTCACCTACTTCTGAACAAGGGTGATGGATGCAATGCAGAGTGCTCTCCCCTTTACACATCCCCTCTGCACGGGCCAGAAATACTGCATGGCAATAAACAGCTCTGGGTGAACTTCTAAGGTGGGAGAGAAGTGAGCTCAGGAGCTCAGAGGGTGCTTTGGTTTTGCTGCCCAGCAGAGCTGCTGCTGAGTGAGATGCAGTAATCCTAGACTTCCTAAGGTCTGGTGAAGGTCCAGATTGTGGTGCAAATGTCGCGCTACCAACCACCAGGATCATTGAGACATCCATTCATTTCATACTAGGCCTCAGAGACCTACTAACCACGAGTCCACCACCCTACAAATAAGCCATCCATGCTCCCATTGCTGCCCTTTCACTGGACCCTGCTCTCCCATGAAGGTAGCTGGAGCACTTCTGGAGATACATATTGGCACATAGCAACCATTTTTTTCAGATGGACTTATTCAGCTGAGTTCATGGGGCATACCTGATATCACCCTTCTGAACAGATCAAAAACTCCTTGAACTTTAGCCTGGGAATTTAGATCATAAACTGACTGGCTAAAGCAACATATGCCATTTTCTTGTTCTTTCTCACATTTATTTATACCATGATTCACTCCTGCTTTTTCACAGTTTATGTCTATAAAATGCAGAACTCAGATGCAACATTGAAAGCCCATGGAACTACCTAGAACATGTCTCCTACCTCTGTCTATGTGTTTTGCAAGTAGTCAGAAGAAAAAGAAGTAGTATCCGAGGCAGAATTTTGGATACTCTGAGGTTGGACCATGTATAAAACACATTGTGTTTGCTAGGGAGATGGATCCAGTGATATATCTGAAGTAGTTTGGTTATGCCAGTTTATCAACATTCATAACTATGTGTTTCTAGTAAAGAGGTCTTATACTGCCTGATGGGATGGTGATGACTTTACAAAAGTAGTTTGATTATTCTCTTTTTTCTTGTATTGTTTCTCCAGATCAACCCAGTGACAGGCCCTCGTGAAGGAGGGACAAAAGTGACCATCCGTGGGGAGAACCTGGGGCTGGAGTTCAGAGACATTGCATCTCATGTCAAAGTGGCTGGAGTAGAGTGCAAACCACTGGTGGAAGGGTACATCCCAGCAGAGCAGTAAGTTGGGTGTGTGGCAGACAGTGGGCCACAGCACGTCTAATACCAGTTATTGCTACCTGTGGGGTCTTAGAGGAGTCCATTTCCCTCAGCCTCCCTGAATTTCAAAGAAGATGCCATTCCTCACAACGTCTCAGAAGCTAATAATGCATTCATCAGTGTATTTGGATTGTACACTTTGGGTGATCATCATGGTGTATTCCATAAAATTAGCTATATTTCAAATAACAACCACCACAAGGGTGTTCAAATCAAGTTTATGAGGCAGCAGCTCCAAGAATCAGCTTTCTCCATGCAGTACTGATCATTAAGCCCCAAAGCTGCAAAGGTGTGCACCATGTGAGACTGGAGGGTGAAAGAATTGTTGAGCCCAGATCTCTGTCCAGTATTTGTCTACATAATTAAGTGGTGGTATGGTGGTTTACCCCAGCCAAACATCTGCTTCACTGAATACCAACAAAAAAAAGCAACAACAAAAAAAGCCACCATTTATTAAAGAATAACTTAGTATAACTTAGTGGAACAAATTTGGATCCTGGACTGGAAAACAGCAAAGGATGTGTTAAGTCTTCAGTTTATTTCTCAAGAATGTGGGCTATTTGCTCTGATTTCTTCTCACATAGTTTGTTAAACCATTGCTAAACCTTTGCCTCTGTTTCATATTTTGTCCACAGGATTGTATGTGAGATGGGGGAGGCGAAGCCCAGCCAGCATGCTGGATTTGTGGAGATCTGTGTGTCTGAGTGCAAACCAGAGTTCATGGCCAGGTCTTCACAGCTCTACTACTTTATGGTAAGATCCTGCAAGAAGATCTTCTGGACCCTGAAGGCCCTCAGACCCTGGTCCACTTCTCGGAGTCTGTTCTCTGACTAAATTCCATCTCTGTGCTCTTCACTGCCATCCTGAGTACACCAAGTTGTTCCTTCCATTTCCTTTCAAAATCATTTTTTCTAAGGAGCAAAAATAGCTCTCCTAATTAATGTTTTAACAATCTAATAATAGTCCAAATTATTAGTTCAGTTACAGTTTGATACAGCCATGATCCAAAATAGTACAGAAAATCCTCATTAGTAGTTAAAAATGCTGTATAGAAAAGAAGAGAAAAAGAGAATGGGAGAGAAAAGATGAAAGAAAAGGGAAAGGGAAAAGGGAAAGGGAAAGAGAAAGGGAAAGGGAAAGGAAAAGGGAAAGGGAAAGGGAAAGGGAAAGGAAAAGGAAAAGGAAAAGGAAAAGGAAAAGGAAAAGGAAAAGGAAAAGGAAAAGGAAAAGGAAAAGGAAAAGGAAAAGGAAAAGGAAAAGGAAAAGGAAAAGGAAAAGGAAAAGGAAAAGGAAAAGGAAAAGGAAAAGGAAAAGGAAAAGGAAAAGGAAAAGGAAAAGGAAAAGGAAAAGGAAAAGGAAAAGGAAAAGGAAAAGGAAAAGGAAAAGGAAAAGGAAAAGGAAAAGGAAAAGGAAAAGGAAAAGGAAAAGGAAAAGGAAAAGGAAAAGGAAAAGGAAAAGGAAAAGGAAAAGGAAAAGGAAAAGGAAAAGGAAAAGGAAAAGGAAAAGGAAAAGGAAAAGGAAAAGGAAAAGGAAAAGGAAAAGGAAAAGGAAAAGGAAAAGGAAAAGGAAAAGGAAAAGGAAAAGGAAAAGGAAAAGGAAAAGGAAAAGGAAAAGGAAAAGGAAAAGGAAAAGGAAAAGGAAAAGGAAAAGGAAAAGGAAAAGGAAAAGGAAAAGGAAAAGGAAAAGGAAAAGGAAAAGGAAAAGGAAAAGGAAAAGGAAAAGGAAAAGGAAAAGGAAAAGGAAAAGGAAAAGGAAAAGGAAAAGGAAAAGGAAAAGGAAAAGGAAAAGGAAAAGGAAAAGGAAAAGGAAAAGCTTTCCTGATATCTCACTTACCTATGATGTGATGCTCTCCCTGCCTGGATCTCTCCAGGTTCTATGGTCAAAGGCACCAGCATCCTTTAGCAGAAACGTGGTGACTGTCACTGCAGTCATCACTACCCAGTGATCTTTTGAAGTGTGTGATGTCCATGGTAGGGATTCTTCCTCCTCACCCTTAGGACCACCATGGGGATATCTTCCCCCTCTGTCCATTGACTTTCTGTGGTCGCCAGCACCAGTGTCAGTGCTGCTCAGCACACAAACTGCTGCTGCCTTTGGTAGGCATTTGGCCAAGTATCCTCAGCACTGAGCTCAGGGTGAATCTTTGGGTATTTGGGACATTTGTGACCAGCTCAGACTGTGAGTGAGCTCTGTGCAATCGATGCTCTGTAGTGAAATGCTAGACAGCAAACAACCTTGAACTTCAGTCAGCTTTTAAGGGTTATTCCTGCATATGAGATCTCACACAGGCTCAGAATAGTGAACATCAGCTCTCTCAGAGGTGTGGTTGCAACAGTCTTGTAGGTCTTGGATCACGGGGTTTGGTCTCTTCTCTCAGTGATGGGACAATAGGTAGTGGCCTTAATTTGTGCCAAATGAGGTTCAGAATGAATATTAGGAAAAACTTCTTGAAGGAGTGATGAGGCATTGGCACAGGCTGCCCAGGGAGGTGGTGGAGTCACCGTCCCTGGAGGTCTTCAACAAGAGAGTAGATGTTGCACTGAGAGACTTAGTTTGCAGATTATGGTGGCTATGGATTGATGGTTGGACTTGATGATCTTAGTGGTCTTTTCCAGCCTTATTGATTCTTGGATTCCATGACAACCGTCAGCTCAGCCAAGGTCTCTCTTGGGTCTCAGGTACATCCTCAGACTTAAGTCTAGGGCATTTCTCTGAGTGATGCCCGTAGGACTGGATTGCCTAAACAACAATTCCCTGTCTTTTTTTATATACCTTCCTGCTACCTCTGCACATCACCATGTGTCCAGTTGTGGGAAGGACAAGGGTCTAGACTCCTCCAGATGGGCAGCATCCCCAACAGATAGAATATCACACCATGTGGGATTTGGAGATGATGTCAAAAGACCCTAGAGAAGGTCAGCAGTGGAACCAGAAGCACTACTTCCACCCACATCCCTGCAGCAACAGCTCCCAGTAAAACAGGATGTTTCTTGCAGCACTAGCCCCAAGTGCTATAAGTTTCTTAAGATTCAGAGAAGGATTCCAGTTGTGAGTGGCCACCCTTGGCTGACACTCAAAAAGCAGACACATTTCTCTTTTAAAGATATTGCTGGAACTCACAGATGGGTGTAATACACTATCTGCTGGGGATGTCAGTGTGCAAAGCAGTTGGAAGGGCTCTGGGCCCTTTTTTGCACCACCGTAGTGGTGGAAGTTCAGTCTGAGATTGTAGCTTTGCCATGGTTGAAGTCTCATGGAAGAGAGGAGCAGAGCCCAGTACATGCTACACATTCAACATGGATTTTTGCTCCCTTCTCCCCTTTTCTGCCTGCTTTTTTTGTCCAGGAGACCTCCTTATTTCTGTATGGCCCCTTGCTGGGGACATGCAAGCATTGCCTGGCCTTGATCTGTTCAGATCTGTGCAGGTCTGAGATGAGAAGGTCTCTTTGTTCCCATCAAAAGCTCTCAAGTCCTGCAAGGGAATCAGTCTTTTCAAAAATAATTCACATGCCTGAGCATTTGTTCCTGGCAAAGTGAACTGGTAATGAATGCAAATATCTTAGATTTCCCCTTTGAACTGCAGTGATCTCTGTATTTTCCAATGCCACTCAGGTGTTACTGTGATGTGGGGGGCATAGAAATACCTCAAGAACTAGCCCCCACCTCACAGACAGAAGGGCTCTTTCCAGGACATTACACTTCAGCATGTCACCTTTGCTACTCTTGAAATTACTGTTGGATGTTGATCATCCGTGTCCATCTGTGATAGATTTTACCTCTGCTTGCTGGCTTTCTGGCTGCCAGCTATCCCAGCCATGCACAAGTGTGAAGTCTACAGGGTGTTTTCTACTGCATACCTCAATACCTTTGTGCTAGACAGGAAAAAACTCTGATGCTCCCCAACCTGCCCATCATATGCCCCCTCCTGTGTCCATTGCTTTCGTAGTGTGAGGTGTTCATTGACATGGCTTGACTTCCTTTGATATTTCTGCCAAGAGGGGAGAGATGTTTTTGCACACATTGCAACATGCCTTGGTGTCCAGCAATGGTGGGTGGCAGCTTTAAGGGAAGAAAGATGTTTAAAAATCAACGATGGGCATCACCTGGGGGTTAAGTGCTGCTAACAGACACGTAGCAAATCCTATGGAAAATTGCTTTTGCAAAAGGTTTGAAGCAAAACAAGGTCAAATTTGGACAACAGGTTCTGCCTCCTTTTCTCCTGTGAGAAATGGAAGGGCTGATTATTTGTACTCAACCGAATATCTTATTTCAGTGTTTTGGAAAAGAGGTAGCTTAATTTAGAGATGCTAGAGCAATTTTTGTTAACGTTTCTAAGCAGAACTTTTAGATTCAAAATGCTGTTGTTTTTTTTGTTTTGTTTTTTTTTGTTTTGTTTTTTTGTTTTTAATGGTCTGTGATCAAAAATGCAAATTGTATTAGAGAGTTCAATAAGCCGAAAGGGAAACAAAACATTTGGCTGCATGCTTAAATGGAATTTATGATGATCTAAATGAAAATATTTTTAATGCATTTTGTTGCTCCGATTATTACCATTGTCTTTCCATCCATGAAATACTACCTTCATTCTTCTTTTCAGTTCAGACACAGAAGGAGTTAACCTTTATTTTGGCTTAGCCCATGTGATTTGGGTTGCTCTGGCTGCATCTTTTCTGGGCCTGATCTTAACATCCGTGTTTCAGGAGGGCACTTTGAACAAGCTCAGAGAAGGCTGTGCACTACTCTTCCAGCTGTTGCTATTGATCCAATAGTAAGGATATCTGGGTGCATGAACTGAGTGGGTCTATGCCCTTTCTAAACCTTTGTTCCCAGGGTCAGTGATGTGGGATCCAAGGTCTCAATGTACACCACAAGGTCAGTTCAGACACAGCTTTTATGGCAGCTTCTCTCTGGACAGCTTATGCCAAGAAGCTGCTAGAAGAAAGTAAAAGTTTGAACAGCAGAGGAAAGTAGTCAAGACTCTAGAAAGATACAGGTGACTGGAGGTTCTTGTCCCTCAACGGAAGAAAGACATCAGTGGTCTGGAGCTTGTCCAGAGAAGGGCAACAAAGGTGGTAAGGGGTCTGGAGCACAGCCCTTACGAGGAGGGTCTGGGGGAGCTGGGATTGTTCAGTCTGGAGAAGAGGAAACAAAGGAGAGATCATATTGCTGTCTGTAACTACCTGAAGGGAGGTTGTAGTGAGATGGAGATTGGCCTCTTCTCTTGTGTTACTAGTGATAGGACTAGAGGGAGTTGGCTTCAAGTTATGCCAGGGGAAATTCAGACTGGACTACTGGAAAAGTGCTACTTCTCTGAAAGAGTAGTCAGGTGCTGGAATGGGCTGCCCAGGGAGGTGGTGGAGTCACTGACCCTGGACGCGTTCAAGGAATTTTTAGACGTTGTGTTGAGGGACGTGGTTTAGTGGTAGGTGGATGGTTGGACTGGATGATCTTGTAGGTCTTTTCCAACCATGGTGATTCTACGATTCTGTGATTCTGTGATGACTGGGAGTTGGACTTGTTGACCTTTAAGGGTCCCTTCCAACTCAAACAATTCTATAATTCTATGATTTTCTGGCCTCTTCCTTCCCTCACTGTCATTGTTCTGCTTCAACCTATCACAGATCCAATAGATGCCCGTGCATTTTCCATCAACTTTCACCAGAAAGGAAATGGTAAACAGTCTGGAGGCTGATTTTTACTGCAAACATGCTGTGCAGTATTTATGAAGGCCACTGTGAATAATTAATGGCTTATTGCAACTTTGAAAGCTTAGCTGTAAAAACCTTTTGTGAGATTGGCACGAGATGCATCAACACTTTGCCAAGGAGCATTGCTGATATAATTTCAATATGCAAGAGACCTCAATGGGGCATGATCATTTATTATACACTGGGGAGAGGGGCAGAAATGCCCAAGGACTGGACAAGGACTTCAGATCTTTAACTCAAATGTCTTTATCTGGTTTGTAAAGCATCTGCTATTGCACCAAGTTGGCAGCTTTCAACCCATTTTCTCACAGGTGGGAAGTCATCTCCCAGTATCTGCCTCCTGGGCAGAACTACCTGGCACTGGTACTATGACCATCAATAAAGAATTGAAGAGGCATTGCCATCACAGCATGGGGCAGTACCTTTAAAACAGAGAAGCCCTATAAATGAAGGCCCATCTCTTTCGGGAACTTGTAACCCAATAAAAACTATTAGAGAGAATAGTCACAGGATAGTGAAAGGAAGAGAGCTTTTATTTGTTCTTCATTTCTTCTCCTCTTATACATCTTCCCAACCTTCAGCAATTGATAGATGAGGAACTTCTTGAGGTAAAGTAGTTTCCAAAACACCATGTCAGAAACAGACAGGTGTAAATGCAAGAAGTGTCCAGCTTTGTTGATACATTTTTCTACTGGACTGTAAGTCTGATTTTCACATTCAGCTCTTTCTCCAAGCAGTAGCTTCATTTTGAACAAAAGCAAAGAGGAAACCTTGCTGCTGTTTTTCAGAATGGTTAACCAGAAGGGCACAGGGACAGAGAGAGCTGTGTCTGTGTGAAAGAGGGAGCTGTGGTGTGTGTCAGGCATTTTATAAACACGGATTAATGGTCTCCAAAGCTCAATAAGGTGACAGCATGTTGTACCTGCTCATTCAGAGGAGCTGAGGAGAGCTTCAAGCATTTGTGTCATCATTCTTAAAGAGAGGGGGGGAAAAAAATCTTCATTTAAATGCATGTAGTGGCTTTTCACTTGGGACTGAGTGGAAAGTTTTTCTATTAAAATGCAAATGAAAGAATAAACTGTAACTCCAAGTTTCTCCCTGAAAATGGATGTCTCCTCTCTGCAATATGGCAATAGGGTGATCTGTGCTTTCAGAGTGTAAGTATTTTATCTTGCTTTTGGGAAGAATGGAGTTGGAGGGCAAGAAAAAGGTTTCAGATTTTAGGCCCCTTAAGGAATGGTGACTCTCTTTTAGTATATTAATGCACATTGTATTGTGGTTGGAAAAGAGGCTCAAACAAGTAGGAAACAGAGAAAAAAGTGTTCATCCGTACAGTGTTCTTTCTTGTGGCTGTAGTATTTCAGAGAACACCTTAACATGAGTGATGCTGTGTTGTATCAGTGCAGGAACACATACCATATAAAATTGTTTCAGCATCAATGTCTGACAAAAGAAAAAGATTGAGGTTCATGTGGTGGGCCGGTGACACTCAAAACACGTGTTCAGATGCTCTGAATTGCAGCTCTCCTCCTTTCCAAGGAAAAGAGCTGTGATCACAGGGGGAGGTTTTAGTTGTCCTCCTGAGCTACACAGCAGGTCCTGTTTCTTTGGTAGGTCAATGAACTTTTGGAGTAACCTTTTCAAGACTCAGTAGTTTTCAACACTTGTAAGCTCCATAGTTTTCTCTGGGAACAAAGAGCCTCAGTGAAGATCTGAGAAGACAGTTCAAGACCCAGTTTATCTTGTGGAAATGTTGCTGGGAAAAAGCTCCTGAGTTGTGCCAAATGGGGAGTAGAGATAAGAGAGGTCATGTCTGAAAGCTGCCCCAGGCATGGAGTTGACTTTGGAAGCTCAGAGCATTTCTGAGCGGGTGCATGGGCAGGCCTTATTCTGCAGGGATTTTGAAATCACTGAGGTTTTGAGTTCGTCTTACCTGAATTGTCATTCATGCAGTGTGGAGTCACCATCCCTGGAAGTGTTCAAGATACGTGTGGATATGATACTTAGGGACATGTTTAGTGGACATGGAGGGGATGCGTTGGTGGTTGAACTAAATGATCTTAGTGGTTCCTTCCTACCTTAATGATTCTACTAAGGCACTGGAGACACTCCAGTCTCCTCTTCTACCAGGAAAATATGGGTGTCTTCTGAAGCCCATCTAATGTTGTTAAACTCCTGGGTGTGCCTATATTTCCTTAACACTACGGGTACCTCTGCTCGTCTCCTGTGCTATCAACATGACCCTTTGCTTTCACAGACTCTGACACTCTCTGATCTGAAACCAAAGCGAGGACCTGTGTCAGGTGGCACCCAGGTGACGATTACGGGCAATAATCTCAATGCAGGCAGCAACGTCATCGTGACCTTTGGGCGACAACCTTGCCTCTTCTACAGGTACAGATTGGTCCTTCCTTCCTTACACACCTGAGCCTGAAAGATGTAAGCAGTCACAGGCAAGAGACTTCTTCTGCAGCCCAGGCAACCTGTCCTTTGAGTCATTCTTGGCAGAACATGTTCTGTAGTGGGACCTTTGCATTCTTCCCCAGCACAGTCTGACTGAGTTCGTTGTGGTGTGGGAGAATAGGATTTATTTCATTGTTTTGATTGCTATTTGATGTGCTTTTTCCATGGCTCTTTGTCAGATTTCACTACAATTCTCCACGGTCCCATGCTTTGCTACTTGCTCTGAGAGTATGTAATTTAAAAGATTCATTTTCATGTCCCTACTTTAGTAAAAGCAAAACCGAAAATCTGACAACAACAGTTATAAGTATTAAAACACCTCCCTTTTATCCAAGAATAGTCCCATAGTGCTGAGAAACAGATGACTTGCAACATTTTAGCTCAGGGTTGGCTCCTATTCAATTGCAGTTCAGAGGCTTAATGTCAGTGTTACCTGCTGAATGTTCCCTGATCCCTGTGAGAATGAGCCTAAATCCAGTTCCCAGGGGCTCCTGCAGCTCAAAACTGCCCAGTGCAATGCACTTTGCTGCCAGTATTGGTGGAAGCTGAAGACAAAGTTGGCACATTTCTCCCAGCTTGTCTTTGGCAGAAGAAGAAGGACCCATTCACAAGGAAGCTGGGACTACTGTCCTGGGGCAACACGTCTCCATCTCCTGGCTGTTGGGATCCTGTTTAGCTGCCTGTCATGACCACAGTGATTTCAGATCTATAATGTACGAGGATGAAGTCACAGCTTGTGATTTAAAAGGACAAGTGGGAACCACAGCTGGTTGGGGTTGCTTACAGATCAGACTAGGGAGTTTTAGAAGGATGGTTTTCAGAGAAATTTAAAGAGCACCTTTAGGGTACGTTTGAGGTGCATACCATGCTACAAGGAAAGGATGAGCTCCTTTTTATCTTTCTAGGGATATGAGGTGAGGTTGTGCCACAAATCACAGGGCTGGGAAGGCTGAGGGTGGTAGAAGCTTGGATTTTTGGCTGTTTACTGAAGGCAGTGCCACTGCAAAATTCAATCCTGGAGTTGTATTTGAGCCTTGCCCAAAACAAAAACATTCTTCCAGAATCCATTTTAGGTAAAATCATGAAATGCTTCCTGGTACATTAGCATTTCCCTAGCAAAGGTCCCAGGCATGTTGCAAATGGCACTTAAACAGGGCTCACAGCCCTAATGCAAAGTAAACTTTATTATCCCAGACTGGAAAGCTGAGGTGCAAACACTCCCTTTTTATGAGCTGCTGCTGAATATGCCTGCAGGCAGGAAGGAAACATCCATCATGTATTTAATCGCACAGAAATATTTCTGCAGCGAGGTCTGTTCTGGGCCTCCCTTGAGATTCAGTTTATATTTTGAGACCTGAGTAATAGTGGCTTGTGTCGTTTTACTTAAACCAGTGGAAAGGCAATGGCACTTCCTGTGATGAATTTGTCACACAGTACCCAACATATTCCTGCAGCTGTGAGTTTCAGCATTTCACAGTGAATAGGTTAAGATCACAGGACATAGGAGTAAGGAACTGGGTTCTTAGTGGCTTGCTACTTGCAGAGCCTCTTTTGTATATACTTGCTTCTTCTCACAGGAGATCCACCAAGCACATTGTCTGTAACACCACTGCCTCGGATGAAGGCTTTGAGAAGGTAAAGGTGTCTGTGAGAGTGGACAAGGCCAAGATCCATCAGGAGCTGCAGTATGAATATGTGGAGGATCCAACCATCCTGAGGATCGAGCCTGAGTGGAGCATCTTCAGGTAAGAAGCCCACAGACACTTCACACCAGTTCCTCCTATCTTCTACTGAAGTAGTGGTACGTTTGTGATGGTTTTTGATGATGGAAGATGCTTTCCAAGCACTGTGTTCACTAGAAAACATGTATTTACCTAGCTACTTCATGGAGTCCAAGAACCATGAGATCTGGTGGACTTGCCTTCTGGGGAGTCATTAAATGCCAACAAAGTTCTGTGTATTCACTACAGCATCTTGGATGCTCAGACTGTACCTGTGGCTTTGTGTACCCCTGGGACAACATTTCCAAAGAACCTAGTGAGGGATGGGCAGGAGCCATACCTCATCTCCAAACTGACACAGTGTAGTCCAAGGCTGAATGAATCTTTTTAAGCAGAGCACAGCTTCGTGGCTTAGTACATCAAAATCCAGCTGCAATTGCACACCAGAAGCTTGTCTTGGTTTCTCCAGTACCCAAATGCTACCTATCCAAGTGATATTAGATTCTACTGGGGCCGTTGTATTCCTGAAGACTTTGATTCTTACTTTTTCTGATCATGCCTGTGTTTTGGGTTCCACTGGGCTAGATCCACACCTTTTCATGTTCCATTGGTCATGACTGTGCTTAAAAATGAGAATAGTAGGTTTGAAATAGGTTTGAAAGCACCTTGTTACAGCCTTCATGTGCCTGTTGGCTTAGGACTAAGTCTTCCTTGTTTCACTATCATGCTTGAAAGCTCCAGAGCCATCTTCTGAGATGAAACACAAAGAAAGCCCTGGTCCCTGCCCTACAGAAGAGGATTCCTCCTTGTTAGGTGCTCTTTTGCTCTTCAGCCTGCTGCTTCTTCTCCTGCTGCTTTGGTGAATGTGGAAGGTTCATCTGAAAATGACTGAGAGGATCATTTGTCCAGGTTGTGGAAGACATGAAAGTGTTACCCAGATGCTCTCAGAATCCTACAGAAATGGTCTCAGAAAGAAAGAAATTGGTTTTTAAATGCACTGGTATTTCCTTGAAAAGATACAAAATAAGAAATCTTAGTGTCCCTTCATTCATCCACTGCAGCTCTCTGCTCTCCTGTCAAACAGGATTGATTGGGGTATCTGGGGATTAGGAGCAGGACTCATAAATCCCTTCAGTTCAGCTCCCCTCCAGAAGATGTTTTCACAAATCAATTAGTGCCTTTAATTACCATGAGGGAATTTACCGATTTAGCTGGATTGAATCTTTACACATTGAGCTTGAAGCTTTAGTGTCTGGATTTTCCATTTCAAGGTTTTACTTTCAGTCAGAGTCCAGGTTATCAGTAAAATGAGAAATCACTTTAGTCCCTTCCTTATTAAAGTGAGTTTAGGTCTGGTTAAAAGGTGCAAGATTGACAGCCGAGGAGAGTGAATTCCCTTGTTATCCCCAGGAAAGTTACAGAACAGGGCCCTTCCTTCATCTGGCTTCAGGTTGGAGATGAGAGGAGATCTCCAGAGCCTTTTGCTCCTTGGTTTCTCTTTTGAAGCTCCCAGCAAGAGACAAAATGCAGCCAAGGAGAGGCTTGAGGTGTATTGGCAAAGTTTCACTTGGCCATGGGGAGCAGAGACACAGAGAGCTGGGTGAACGCAGTGCCAACTCAAGTACAGAGAGTCAAACAAGAAATAATTTAGTTGAGACACATGGATCTGGAGATAGACTGAGTAGGCTCTTCCTTGCTATATATGTTATTCAGGATGATTCATTGCAGCAAATGCACTGTGCTTCTCTGATCCATCACTCCTGACTGAGAGACTAAGCTGTTTTGAGGGGTAGATGATTGCTCCTAAACCAGCATTGCAAGATTAGTGAATGAAGGTATCCAGACTGGCTTAAAACCTTCTCAAGTGACATTTTCCAAGGCAATAAATAAAATATTATGGATAATTTATCCCCATAGTAAAAAAATTAATAAAAATAAAAAAATAAAAACCAGAATGTTATAAGCCTCCATTAATACTTTTTACTGGGATTTGATTTGAGTTATGTCCAGCGAGTATGCAGGTCTGCAGAATGAAAATTACACTTAGAGCTTTTGGGCAAAGAAGAGTCAAATTAAGAAAGCTCCTGGTGTTGGTGCCTCTAACTTTTTGCTGGAGAGCAGTGTCTGTCACTGTTCTGGTCTGACCTGGGCAAGAAGTGGCTGCAACTGAAGGCAATGGGCAGCAGTTCTCAAACAAAAGCAAGCAACAGTTGAATTAGCTTGATTTGCAAGCTAGACTGAACCTTTAAGTGGATTCATGTAATGAGTGAACATGACTACTTCAGCTTTTTATTTTTTTAGAGAGTAGACCCCTCTCTGATCCAGTGCTGTTACTGTGCTTAGTAACTGTGGTCTGAGCCTGCTAAGCTCAATTTCCAAAGCAAATAGAGAATTTTTAACACATGGGTTTAAAACTGTATGCACAGATGTAGTTGATTAAATAAAAGGGTTTATTTATACATACACACGCTCATATATATATGTATATATGCACATGCATTTGATATGTCTGGAACACATTAAACTGTTGAGCAAATATGTGAAATCCCTTCTAGTTTGAATCAGCAGATATTCATAGAAATAATAGGTAATAATACGAATAATAAAAGCCCACAGCCAAAAATCCACATGGAATGAGATAATGGATAAAGAACTTGGTTTGTGAATTTATCATCTGGTTTCTGAAAACCAGGGTCTCCCTGGATGTTGTCAAGGATATCTAAGTTGTAACTGAATTCTGGGGAGAGGATAATTTTTCTGTAAGGCAGGGATGGGGAAACTCTCTCATAAGTAAATGTGTGAGTTTAGAAGAAATCCTCTGTGTGATCAAGGGAGCTCAGCCATTCAAACAGACCTCACAGAACAGGCAAAATATACATTTACCCCGTTAAGTTTCCCATGGGAAATTTCTCACCACTACTGATGTTACAATAGGATAGTTAGAACTTAAGGTACTCAGCAAAGCTCAAAGCCAGATATAGTCCCTGGATCAGTCCATATAGGCACTGCTTGAAAGACCATAAGGAATCTCTCAGAGAAGTGTCACAGAAGTACCTGAAGAAAGGTACTGTTGTGACAGCACTCGTTGGTAGAGCTCATGGCTTCACTATTACCTATTGCTAAAGACTTGGTATTTGTGGTTAAAACAATGATCTCCATGTCTTGGGAGGATGGCAAGGACTTTTTTATGACATTGGGGAAGCCCTTCTTGTGCCATCCTTCCTGCACCTATTCTCAAGATGATTTACAGGCATCTTGAGCAATGTTTAAACTAGTAAATACTTAAGTCAGGTCTGTTTTGGGTCCAGAAGCCAGCTAGTAAACATACCCTTCATCCATACCATCAAATGATCTTTCTTCCTTGAAAGGTAGTGTAGCTTCATCCATTCTGTTTATTGAAAGCACTCCCTGGCCCTTTCTATACCTCAAACCACAACCAGCCATTGTCTAGGAGAGTGTTAAGACAATTTAAACCAAGCCAATGTACTGCTAACAGCTTAAAGGCATGGGTGGCCACCAGCCAATGTTTGAGCTGTTGTCCTGGCCCTGTTGCAGGTTATCAGTGTGGAATTAGATAGAGGGGTTGAAGTACAGGCTGGAACAGGCTGCCTAGGGTGGTGTAGAATCACTGTCCTTGAAGATGTTCAAGAAAAGAGTAGATCTGGCACTGAGGGACATGGTTTAGTAGTGTGGTGGCTATGGGTTGACAGTTGCATTAAATGACCTTAGTGGTCTTTCCAACCTTAATGATTCTATTATTCTATGATGCAGTCCCAGCTAGCTGCATTCAGCTCTTTGAAAGATGAGAGCTTCACTGCTGAGCAGAGGTGTATGTTGGCATCCATTTTTACCTGCTCTATCTGATTAATATTGGAATATATACTGGAAGAACTTGGAAAACAAGGGTTGGAACTGGGGAAGATCTGTTGGCCATCGCAGATGTCTTCCTTACGGTTTCCCTATCCTCTGATGTATTCTCCAGTCTCATTTATAATGCACTTAATTCACCTTTCGTGCATGCAGAGGTTTACCTAGAAGCTGGAAAGGGATTCTAGGTTTTCTTTTCTCTGTCCCATATAAATACAACTGATTTCTGCATGACTTTCCTTCCCATTCTCAGTAAAGAGCTGCAGGAGATAAATTGAAGCCTGAAAAGTTTCTAAGGGGAGTTGCTGAGGCAGGTGCCAAAATTGAGGAGGTTGCTCCTCCTCCCTGGGAAATCTTCAGTTCTGCAGCAGAGGCTGGGCTGTCCATTGATGACATTTCTTCATTCTATCTTGAATGCTGGAGTCCTGACAGCTGAAATTTTCACTTTCTATGATAGCTCTTTCCCCTTCAGCTTTTGCACCCCATTGCCTCCACTACAGGCATTCCTGTGCTGCAAAGGGAAAGCCCATCTGACTGAGCAGTGCTGGCTTGGTTTGTGATGTCCAGACCTGATGGTGAGCCCTTCCCCCCAATGCAGAACTCAAAGACAACCCATATATGTTCCTCTGTGGTTTCATTTTTCCCTCTCCTCCACACCTGGAAGTCCCACAAAAGTGGTGTTTGCAGATGGAAGAGGTGAGGAAATGGAAAGAAGAGTTTTTCTGAAAGCTCTTTCCTTCTGGTGACATTGATTACATGGAATGAGGAGGGCTGTTTACACCTTGTCCTCTTAAGCTGGTCTGAGAAAGGTGTTATAAAAGTGATAAAATCTACTAGGGTAGATCTGCAGGGTCATAACTTGTATGAATGAGTTCTCTCTGGACGTAAAAGTGGCTGAGCAAAAGGACACGGTGACTAGAAATCTCTATTCTGTTGAGTTCTACACCATTTGCAGACCATATCTGCCAAGGTCACCCAATAGCAAGCAAGTGAATGCCTTTTTCACACCAAGTCTGAAGACATCAGCTCCATTTCTTCTCTGTGTTGCAGGACTGGGCTCCCTGGCAGAAATAAATGAGTTAGGTGGTTCACTGAGGTGACATTGCCTAATTCAGAATGATGCTTTCTGTAGTGTGTTTAATATGCAAGACAGAACTACAGAATGCAAATAAGGTAGTCCTAAATCTTCAAGAGTTGCTTACTCAGGACAGGCTCTTTGAGGATTTCTCAAAATCTTGTCTTAAAATAATATAGAATGGTCTGTGGACCATTCTGAAAACCCTCTTTTTTATTTTCTGCTCTTCTCACCACCAAAGTTTGTGGCTATTGAGTCCTAATAGCAGACGTGGATGCTGTTTGACAAAACAGTTTCTGGAAGCACACAGTTTTACTTATTTGTCCATGTGTGAATGAATTTGTTTCGTTTGTTTTGTTTTCCTTCCTGTGGCACCATGAGATGCGGTCAGACACTTGAAAACAACATTTAGGAATACAGATCACCCACTGCTGGTCCATTCAGTCCTGATATGTATTAACTTGGTTTATGCTCTTCTTTCATTTCATTTTCTCTAGTGGCAACACACCCATTGCAGTGTGGGGAACTCACCTAGACCTGATCCAGAACCCTCAGATCCGGGCAAAGCATGGTGGAAAGGAACATGTCAATGTGAGTATTGCTACTGACCTGCAACTCAAGGTGGTGACAGGAGCTGCTTAACAGTTGTGGAGGCTGAAACCTCCTGTTGCATCCAGAGAAGAGGACATGATTTCTTTTCGGAAAGGCATGAGATGATCAATTAATTGAGTCATGGAACGGTTTAGGTTGAAGGGGCCCTAAAGACCATCTAGTTTCAACCCCCTGTCATGGGAAGAGTTGCCACCAACTAGATCAGGGCCCTCTTCAACTTGACTTTGAACCTCCAGTGATGGGGCAACCACAGCTTGTCTGGGCAGCCTGTTTCAGTGCTTCACCACTCTCTGCGTAGAGAATTTATGTTGCAGTGCAAACTGCTCCAGCAAAGCTTTCCCAATCCCTCCCCAGTCTTAAATTCCTGATGGGAATGGGTTATACTTTGACACAGTGGATCACCAGCTTATCTCTTGGTAACTAAGTTTTTCTGCCCCTCAGTGTCCTCTGTGAGTAGGTGAGCTGGCATTTCATTGGAAGATACCAGCCTACCAGTAGAGCTGGAGATATTTTCCATGAACTCTTTTTGTGTTGGATTTCTCTCTCCAGAACTGTGAGGTGCAGAACAGCACAGAGATGACCTGCCAGGCTCCAGCACTGGCTGTTGACCCCAGTCATCAGTCAGAGCTAGCTGAGCGTCCAGAGGAGTTTGGCTTCATTCTCGACAACGTGCAATCCTTGCTGATCCTCAACAAAACCAATTTTACCTACTATCCGAACCCCATCTTTGAGGTTTTCAATCCCTCAGGGATCTTGGAGTTGAAGCCAGGAAGTCCAATCATACTGAAGGTGAGATGGGGACCAAGGATGGGATAAGGATTGTCAGACACATGCTGCGTATTGCCGTTTTGTGTCTTCCAACAACCCACATCCCAACATTGTCCCAGAGATTTACTCCACTCACTGAACCCATTATATTGCATCCTACCAATCACCATTCTCAAACATCACTGCTCTGCATATTCCAGTAGCCATAATTAAAAAATGTGAGCTTCTGCTTTTAGCCACTTAAGTGCTGCCTAAATCTGCACCCAATGCTGTTTGCTGTACCCAAGCCTATTTCTTGTCTTTTAGTGACTTTTCTCTCACCCTTGGGAAAATCCTACAAAGGTCCTCCATCATGTCTTTAACCTGAATAGCAACACAAGGAAGGAATTTTATGCTTGAACAATTCTGTATCAGCACTTGCATGAGGTTCATATGCAAATAAATGAGTGCATGCAGAATGCCTGCTTGCACATCAGGAAATATACTTCAGTGTTTCCTGATCATTTTCTGCTTGTGCAAGATTCGTGTGGAATTTGAGGGAGAGAAACAGGACAGGCAGCTTTGACTGATAACAGTCTATATCCACTATCCCTGCTGTCTTCTGTAGGATTTTTAAGTGTCTTTTACTTACAAAGTATGTGTATTGTGAATCATGAATGCCAAGTGCAATAGTAACACTGGAGTAATAGAAGTAGAGACAGAACGAAAACTCTTTTCTAATAAATTTTACTGAGGCATGATGTTCCTTTCTATCCAGGGCAAGAACCTGATCCCACCAGTGGCAGGAGGGAATGCCAAACTGAACTACACAGTTCTAGTTGGTGAGAAGCCCTGTGTGGTGACTGTATCAGATGTGCAGCTACTGTGTGAGTCCCCAAACCTCATTGGGCGGCACAAGGTGATGGTAAGTGGCGCCTGAAACTCAGCCTTTCTTCCATGAGTTGTGTGGGAGGGTACAGCAATGTGTTTCCTTCACCATTTGCCTTCTGTAGAGCCTAGAAATATCAGAGCACCTTCTTGATACAGTACTCCTATGAATCCATACTGGAAGAGTAACTTGGTGAGCTTTGCAGACAGTGAGGGACCGTTCATCAACATAACACTTTAGGAAAATGTTCTTCTTTCTTTTTATGAACCCCAGATCCTCATGTGAATTCATTTATAACTTATTCCCCACGTGACAAACTTTGTTAAATTTATCAGTTTCCAGCAATTTGTTACATACTGGTGGCTAAAATTTCTCTTTAGTTAGGAGAAAAAATATGAAGGGTGTGGACTGCAGTGTACCTTTGTGATTCTGTCATCTATACAGCTTAGTACTATCTTGCATATCCTTCCTGGAACCTGTGAAAAATGAACCTAGTGATTACATCAGAGGGAGCTTCCTCCTCTCTCCACTGACTTATTCACTCCTTTACTTTCCTCTCAGTAATTTGCATGCCTCAGTGCTCTTGCTTGATAAACAGCACGCCAGCAAACTTGTCTGAGTTGTACAGAGCTGTGGGTGGAAGCAAGACATGGCTGACAGCAGGCATACAGATGATCAGTGTTTCTCATTGCCCATGATCAACTTTTTTCCAGCTCTGTGTTGCCCTCCCAAATCTGATATATACTTATTTAATTCAATGTAATGAGATTTGCTGAGTTTCATGGAGAGACATTGCCTTCCTCTTTGTAATGAGGAGGATTTTCTGGAGTCTTTTAGAGAATTGAGAGTTTATGGTGACTGTGTCGAATCCCGTTTGTGACTGCTGCTGGGACACCTCATACTGGCTACTTATCTTCTCTGTGCCAAATTTTGTCTTTGGAAAATAGAGGTAATAATCCTTTTCAGCCATGCACATACACTGTAGCTCTCAATTCATTGTGTAGCACATTAATACAGTCCAAGAGGAACAATAACAAACACAGGCTTTTCTCTGTGTAAATACGAAAGCTTTTTGAACAGAGCAATATATGTTCCCTGCCATTTTCGTGAATGTCATTAAACATATGTTTAGTCAGAGAGGGACAAAAACAATCCTAGAGAGATAAAACTCGAAGTCAGGTGAGCAATAGTCAACCCATGGGGATCAGGGAGGATGAACATCTGGCCAGGCTTTACTAATTGGGAAGACTCCTCTGTTCCCACAGCTTGGGACAGCTTAAGAGAAACCTCAGAGAAAAAAATAATCCCTTTTTGAGGATGCTAATCAAACGAGAGATACTGCTGGAAAAATGAGAAGGTGATTGCACTGAAGCCTATTGATGAGCATCACAGTTAGGGGAAAGTCACAGATTTCCCTGTCTAAAGCCAACAGTGAGGCAATCCTTTGACAGGATCTGGGCTGGGAACCAAATACAGAAGCTCAGCTGTGATGGAGGCCAGTGCTCAAGGATGGACTTCGCATTTGTAACTTACCAGGGGAACAGCTGGGCTGGGAAATGTCTCCTCCAGCATGGTGCAGCAGCTCTGTTGCCCATGTTTCACATGAATGTCACTCTGATGGTTGGGATAATTGACAGGTTGCTCTCTCAGGTCCTTCCCCTGCTTCTCATGATGATTTCCTGTGTGACCTTGAGCTAACTGCTGAGCAAACTCTTTCCTGCAAAGTGAAGCAGCCTAGATCTGAGAGGAGACCATGGCACTGAACACTGTGATTATTTCAAAGGGAAGAGTGGCAGTGATACATGCTGGTGTCAGCATGTTTTTGCTCTGCTTCAACTTTCTGTTACTCAATCACCAAGTTAAATACTTGGGAAAATATATATATTAAAAACATACACACACACACAAAAAGGACAGAGCAGTGGTTGATAAAGATAGCTTAAAGCCTAGAGAGAAGCTCTTTTTCAAGTGAAAGAAACATCAGCAAGGAAGATCCATGTGTAACCATGGTAGAGCAGTGAAGAGATGGAGTACATCAGAAGGAGTGCTGGTATTCAGTGTATGAACTAACAAACAGAAAGTTTGCTGGTATCTCTGTACAGTGAATGGAGAGATGGGCAGGTATACTGATTGACACTCAGGGCACAGATCATGTCACCTAAAGGCAGACACATTTTGCCAGTGCAAGCTTACACTAGGAAAGACACAATCACAGTCAAATTGTATACCATAGGAGTTGAAGAAACTCTCTCTTGAGCCCCCACAGGTGGTCTCTGTGTCTTTGGTGGAGAAATCTGGCATCTGCCATAGTGCCATTTGGAGCAAATGCCAGATTAATAGACCAAAAAAGTCACCAAACTGTTGTTTAGTGATACAGAGTTCAGTTGTCTGGAAGTTGATACTAGATCCCTTGGGAAAAATGCAGGACCCAAGAAATAAAGTAGAGTTATTTCTGTATATTTTCCTGTTTTCATTGTATTGCTCACAAATAGTACTACAGTCTTGCAGACTTTCTTCTCCAAGAAATACATTTCCTTAGATGATGGCAGTTTGATTTGTGGACTGTGAGGCTTTCTCAGTGTTGAAAATATCTTTTGAGAGGGACTTTGCTACACACCTACCTCTTTGAGTCCAGATTCTCTATTATTAATGGAGAGAAATGGGAACTTTCTCTGAACATCTCATCCTAATGTCAAAGCAGGTGACAAAAGCAACCCCTGCGAATCACATGCTGAAATTGCCTTTTCTATACATTGGCCCTAAAAGTGTGCTGTGATGTCTAACTCAGAAGTGTGTATCAAAAGTTTGGTGAGAGGAATCCCACTCATGGAGCCAGGCTGGGTTGGGATTGTTTCACTCTGGTCTGATATTCCACCACGGGTCTGGATGAAAAAGGCCACTGTAGAAAACAGAAAAATAATGATAATGACTCCATTTATTGATCCACCATGACAGGAAGGAAATTGTACAAACTAGTGAGACAATTTTGCTGTCATCTTGGAAGGATTCGGGACAGTGGTTTGTGTCAAAAGGCAGTAGCTTTCAGTGAGAAGATTAATGCTTGACTTTGGAAGTTAGTCTTAGCTGAACTCACCACATAACCAATACCAAACATCTACCCTTTGCAAGCCTTATGAAATGGAATTGAGCCTTACATCTTGGAATATACAGGAAAAATAGGGGCTGCTATTTCCTTGACTTGCATGGGTGCTAGACTGTTCCTTGGCCAGTGAAGCTGGGCAGAAGGTGTCCATGTCATGCTAATGAAGTGGTCATCTGACACTATTACTTGGTCAGATGAGTTTAGGTTGGTTTAGTTTCTCCTTTTGAACACTGTCATGGATTCAGTGACCCTTATGGGTCCTTTCCAATTCAGGATATTCTGTTTTTCTAGAGGCCATCTCTAAATGATTAGACGTATTCAGGGCAGAAGAGGACCTTGTGGATGGAAATGGGATATTCCAGACAGTCACCTTTAGTCTGACCATGATAATAATATTTGATCTAGGTGGCATTGGCCAGGACACACTGAGAAACAGCCTACAGCTGGTGCTAGAGCAAAACAGAGCTCAGAGGCTGTAACTGAGGTCATAAATAATTTCCAGAAGTTGACAGGAACACAGAGATTCACGTTCCCAGATAGACCTGTGCTGGTGTGAGGCTCTCACCATGTCATGATACTTCAAACTCTGCATGACATCTTTCTAGATTTATGCTGATCCATAAGCAGAGTGTTTCCCCTCTAGAGCACACTATTAGAAACTTTCCTTTTATATCTCAGTAGTACTTTTCTCACTGCCACTCAAACTTACCCTGTTTTATAGATAGCCTTGAGCATCCTTGTACTAGCCTTGAACAAGTAGCACCCTGTGGGATTACTTTTTGGGAGTGGTGTGCTTGTTGTATAAATGGGCTCCCAACAGACTTTCTTCAGCAGAGTACTTTGTTGGGTACACAGCAGTACTGCCTATAGGGTTTCTTTCCTGCTATAAAAGCAAGATCTCACAAAGGCACTTGTCCCAGAGTCCTGGGAACCTCTGGGAGTGCGTGGAGAGGAGAAAACTTATAACTGCTGTCTGTGTCAATTGTCTCCTGACCCATAATGAGGGTAGGGCCCATCAGACCATACCCAAGAATCACATATCCTGTATGCATTCTGGGACTAACTGATATCAAGACAGTGCATAGCTGTTCAGTTCAGGGGAAATGAACAGATGAACCCTACATTGATATGTAGCCAGGTCCTTGGGACTGGTAAGACTTGTCTCTACAGAAGTCCTCAGCTAATCTGGTTTATGGTAACACTACCAACAGAGCTGCTTGTGTGTGACATGTCAGGTGTTTTTAGCCATTCTGTAGCCAAATTCTTCATACCCTGTGTAACTTGAGAAGTCATCATTCATGTGTTCCCATGAGAGCTTGACTCACATAACAGCCTTAATTGAGATGATGCTGGACCTCCTCTGTGTTCCTGCTTGTTTGACTGTTTCAATGCAACTTTATCCTGCCTTCCCTTTAGGCTCGTGTAGGAGGGATGGAGTTCTCCCCGGGGATGGTCTACATCTCTCC
This sequence comes from Odontophorus gujanensis, assembly GCA_013399175.1. Taxonomy (NCBI): domain Eukaryota; kingdom Metazoa; phylum Chordata; class Aves; order Galliformes; family Odontophoridae; genus Odontophorus; species Odontophorus gujanensis. The sequence continues at coordinate 173,029 of VXAB01014236.1, read as the reverse complement.
AGACAGCCCCCTCAGCTTGCCAGCTATTGTCAGCATTGCAGTGGCAGGTGGCCTGCTCATCATCTTCATCGTGGCCGTGCTGATCGCCTACAAACGCAAGTCCCGAGAGAGTGACCTGACCCTCAAGCGCCTGCAGATGCAGATGGACAACCTGGAGTCCAGGGTGGCACTCGAATGCAAAGAAGGTATGGTGAGGAAAGAAGGCTGATGTAGTAACAGGAGAGGGGGTTTCATTCACCCAGCTTTGAGCCAAAATACCACCAAGCAGCAGGAGTGTTGAGCTCCTGGTTCAAGTCTGGATCTACTCTGACTTTGCCCTTTTTCCCTGAGTGCTAATGACCTCCACCTTGTGTTAACTCTGTTTGCTAACTCCAGAGAGAACCCTGGCACATTGTCCTGGGGAAAGATGATGTGGTGGGAAAGGTGAGACTGCTCTTGTCTACCTTCTTCTTCCTCTCCTTTTGTTGCTTCTCCATTTATGTCTCATCCATGTGAGTTTGAAGTTTGTTACAATGAAGGAAGTCTGAACTGCTACTCGTGTATGATTTGTTCGTTTTTATGTCAGCTTTTGCAGAACTGCAGACAGATATTCATGAGCTGACAAGTGACCTGGATGGAGCAGGGATCCCTTTCCTTGATTACCGAACCTACACCATGAGGGTGCTTTTCCCTGGTATTGAAGATCACCCAGTCCTGAGAGATCTGGAGGTATGAAATCAGCATCACCATCTGCAAGATGTGTTGTGACAATGGACAGGACATGGCTTAAAATGTTCTATTTTAGCAGGGACAAAACAGTACCTCATTTACAGTCTAAACTGAAAAAGGATGATTTTTACTGTTATTAGATGTTAAATTCTGTTTGATCACTCACCTCATCAGAAGAGTCTCATACATTTGTGTGAATTCTGAGTTTGCTGTTTTAAGCTCCCCCTTGGTTTCCATCCTGTTTGTTTTCTAGACCATGTAGGGGCCAGGAAAAAAGTCTTAGAGCAGAACAGCATGCCTGTATCATGCCAGCTTTGTCAGTTGCTGATGCCACCCAGCATCCTTTTTTCCTGGCAACACCTATAATATGCATTCTCTAAAGGAGGTCCACCTTTGCTGTGCTCTGTGGTTTGCAGTGAGATCAGAGACATACAGCATCAGTCTGCCCATAACCTGCCCACATGTTCCTTCTGCATCCCAGCTCTCAATACCATAGCAGTATGAGGGTAGTGTGATACTGCCCAGCAGATAAGTGTCTGAATGCTGCCTGCATTACCTCCTTGGCTGCTTAGGTTTTACAGGCCTAGATGGCATTGTCCATTCTGGTTTGAGGCTTGGCAGATAGACAGAACCTGCTCTAGGAATACTTGGACCAGAGAAGCAGGTCATACACCATGGCCAAAGCCAGCAAGGTCCTTGGCTGAACTCTCTGCAAAGCCTCTGGCAAACTCTATGCTTCAGAGAGGCTCTGGCATGGAGTTTCCTGGAGGCAAAAACTTAAGTTAGTTGGCAGAGGATGAGTTGGAATAGGATTTGGCACAGCAAATTCCATGCTTTGCTGGCTGTGTAAGCAGGGGTTCCTGCTACTTTTTGCTTCTATACTTCAGGAGAGCCAAACTTAATCAAACTGTAAGGTGAGAACCATGAAAAAATGATCTGGAAGCAGTGAGGACTTGTGGTGATGGCTAGAAAGCTGAAGAACACATTGGCTACTGTAGAGGTTTGCCTTTGGGGTGCAGAATAGCCTCAAGCTGCTTTCCCTCAGGAAAAACAGCTCAGCAGCACACAAGATGAGGAGTGATGAATTTATCTTCCATGTACATACACACATACAACCACTTTTATCATACCTGCAACTGGTTTCAAATTGTGTATTCATTAGCTTCAACCAGCTGACCACAGAAGAGTATCTGAACCCCACAGAGTTTTTAGCATGGAGGCTCTCATATGAAAATACATGCAGAGAGACACAGAGCTAAGTTTTCAGTCTTCCACCTTTGATCTTCTTGTGCACATTCAAAGTTGGGACTCTGAGCAACTTGATGTAGCTGTAGGTATCCCTGTTCATTGCAAGGGAGTTGGGAGTAGATGACCTTTAAAGGTCTCTTCCAACTCAAACAGTTCTATGGCTCTGTGATCTCCCCTTGCTTCCTTTTTTATTTATTTATTTATCTTATCTTTGGGTTTCTTCCCCCTTAATCTACCCTATTGCTTCTACAGTTCTTTCAGTGTCGATATCTTTGGACACCAAGAAACCAGGGAAAGCAGTTTCCATTCTCCTCCTTATTCTGTAGCATCTAGATGGAGCCAATATTTATTGGGAAAAGGCCTCAGAGATCCTGAAGTCAGCAGGTCTTACTTATTTCCATCTCATTTGCTGATTAACTGCTTCCAGACGTGCTACAAAATACTCCTCTTGTTATTTTTTAATTCTACGTAATAACCTGGGGATAGACAATATTAAATGTTCAAACAAGTGAGTTAAAAATAATTATTAGTAGGATGAGTGGTAGTGGTTGGTTGACTGTCTGAAGCTATTTAGTAAGTAATTTATTTTCTGTTTCCAAAAATAGTTGAGATCTCTAATTTCCAGAATAAAAAAGTAATGATTCTTTATGAGGACTTGCATTACTTGATCATTTAAGCATGCTAGCTTGGATTAAAGTGCCAAAATGTGGTGCTTAATACATTCTTACCTCAGTGGCATGTGTTGCTCTGTGTTGTGATTCTCGATCTTCCAGGAATGTTTTTTGAAGGGATGAAGGAAACACAGAGGAATGAGTTTGGGGTTCTCATTTAGGACGCATTGTTGTAGCACATGAAAGGATGCAGTATACCCATGGAGTGTGGCTTTATTTTGATCCAGAAATGGAGGGGCAGGAAAGGATAATGCCCACTGAAGACTGTGGCATCCATCCATCCTAAATTATTCTACACCACACCTAGTTCACCAGCCTTTCACAAATGAGAAATACGTATCATCTTATCAATTGCCCTGTCTCCAGATGATCTCACCTCCCAAGCCTCAGGGTCCTACTGCAAACTAGATTGCAGCTCTGTGCCCTATGTGGTTCAGTGGGCATGGTGGTGGTGGGTTGGTGATTAGATGACATTGTCTTTTAGTGTTTTTTTCCAACATTAATGATTCTGTGATCTAGTTCTTTAGACCAAGACCCAGATCCATGCTCACCACCTCAGCTGCTGCCTCTCTGCATCTCTTCATTGCCTCAAAACACGATGCCTGGGCCTCTTTCTCCCATTACTTTACTACTGCCTCCCCCAGCTTACTAAGCAGAGCTCTGGATCCATGCCTCTTACTCCCTACATTGCACCTTCCCTGTATTTAGGCAGCTACTGAAGTGCAGCTGATATGTGGTTGTTTGCTGGGATGAGGAGTTGAGCAGACCTAGATAGGTCCAACAAGAGATGTATGTAACCCTGTGCTTTCCAACATTGACTCAGACTGTTCTTCTCCTTAGGCAGGTTTCTTGCAGGGATTAAAAAGAGATGTTAAAGGGGGATAGAGTGAGACTTCAGTCTGACAGCAATAAGAATACTATATGCTATGATACCACATCCAGGCGTCTGCAATTTCCTCTGGATGTAATGTTCAGGGAGAGAGTAGCAAAGCTTGAAAATAACCACCTGGCTGTGGTTGGAACATGCCTCTGTCTTCCTAATTATCAAATGACTCTCTTCTTAAAGAACTATAGTCCTAAATGAAAAACTTTTCTTTCTTTTCAATTGTCTTTGCTATTGGAGGCAGATTTTCCTTTTCTGTATCTCAGATCCGACTTCTAATTGTGGTCAAATTGTATAGCTGGAGGAGATGGAGAGCTGAGAGCAGAGAGGTAGCAAAGGGTGTATGACTTATTTGGGAATGTCCTGACCGTAGGCAGTGAGAGAAAGGTATAAACCTTTTTCTTCTCTTTCTACAGGTCCCTGGCTATAGGCAGGAACGGGTGGAGAAAGGCCTCAAACTCTTTGCACAGCTCATCAACAACAAGGTTTTCCTGCTATCCTTCATCCGTACACTGGAGTCCCAACGCAGCTTTTCCATGCGTGATCGTGGCAACGTGGCCTCTCTGATCATGACAGTGTTGCAGAGCAAGCTGGAGTATGCTACTGATGTCCTCAAGCAGCTCTTGGCTGACCTCATAGACAAAAATCTGGAGAGCAAGAACCACCCCAAACTGCTGCTCCGGAGGTAAAGATATCCAGGGCTGGGCAACCTGCAATCCACAATCTAACACAAGCATGCAACTCCATTTTGGATGAAAATGATGAATTTGCTTGATTTTGGTTTGTGCAGCAGGGTATGAAATCACAAATATCCTGCTTTATAGTTAATGTAGTTTCCTTGCTTAGGGAAAGGCAGCACTTTCTCCTTTTAGGATCATGCTAAGTTGGGACTAGTTCCCATACTAAAGTTGGGACTTTAAGTAAAAGGGGTGGATGGCCTTTGCTGATGTGCTTTGATGCTTTGCTCAGTGGCTCTGAGCTGATTATAACGGATGGCTGAGGCAGAGGAGGGGTCTGTGGTGCCTGCTGGGAAAGTTTTCTTCTGGCACACAGCCACATCATGAAGTACCAGCAAAAAGAAGAGCAGTAGGCATCTCCTGGCATTCAGAGTAGCAGCTCCAGGGGCAGGGAGTGGACTTCAGTGTCATTTGGCTCCCAGAGTCTTACAACTTGGCTGGCAGCCTCCCTCTAGCTGTCCCTTATCTTCTTCTCTGTGCTTCTCCTCTCTGACGCTCGACATCACTGCCTTCTTCCAATTGTTCCTTCATTTATCTTCTCCTTTCTTTTCCCCTCTCTCCATCTCTTTGTGTTCTTTGATTGTTCATTTCTGTCTTCTCCTGAGTGCTCCATTTTCCCCTTTTCACCTTCTTCCAGCTCTTCTGTAACTCTAATCCTGTTTGTTGAGAATGCAGTTTGGCCTTAGGAAGGCCACACGTGAACTTATGATTGGCTCCATTTCTTGGTATTCAGATATTGGTGCAAGATTCCCTGACAATTATTTGGAGCAGCTGAGGTGAAATTATGTTTCACTTTTCTCCATTTGACTGTGTGGATGGAAAGAAATCTTTCAAGACCCTTCTGCAATGTTGGCCTGTGGGTTATCAGGCAAGTGGAGAGAGATGGTTGGAATGACTTTCCCACCTTGTCTGTGTCCAGTTTACATCCCAAAAGACATACAGTCACTCAAAGGGATCAAAGTTGCCCAGGCAACAAAACAGGATTTCAGACTTTTTCTCATTATTGCTAAGTTTGCACTATGTGATGGGTCCAAGGTTGTGAGTGTCACATCCTCTGTGAGGAGCTCAGAGTGCTGGACTTGAGGATGATGCCACAGCCAATGGAGAACAGTTGTTAGGTGACCTTGACTGATGGGAGTACAGGGCAAACAGGTTGGGTTGGACAGATGTAGTCTCTAGAGAGAGACACAGCAATGATCACTGTGGACAGAGGATATGAGATTAATTTTACGTTGAAAGACTAAGGAACATTAAAAGCAACCTACAGTCCTAAGCAAGAAACTTTGAGTGACCTTGGTGATAGCCAGGTCTAGTAAGACCCACATTTACTCATTCAAGCAGGGACTCTTGCTTTCTACTTGAGTGAATTCAGTACTCATTGGGAGCAACACAAGCTTATCCTGTCCTTCTGGTGTCCAAACCAAGTTAACTAGTACAAGTTAGTTAATCTGTAGGAAAAGTTCACTCTGAAGTCACAAGATTGATTTTTGCTTGGTTGAAAACAAAGTTCAAGGTCTGCAGGAATTGCACTGTGAATGCACCACACTGACACACTGAAGATTATAATTACTCCCAAATGCCAGGGAGATAATCACTACCAGATAAGTATTCTCTAGAGATTTAGATCTGCTTTAAGTACTTATATGACCTACTCATCTGTATGGCCTAACTGTGATCTCCTCATATTTGATGGATTTATTCTCCCTGAGCATCTCTGAGGTTTCTCTTTCGTTGATGGAAAAAGTGCAGAGCAGGCATATAGGGACTTTCCTAGTCACTGGAGAATCACAAGGGCAGTAAGGATTTTCTAGAAGGTTTCCTAAATCCAAAGCTAAAGCAGAGACCCTGGAATGTCCTTAACCCTTGATGGTATTGTGTCTGATTTTCCATGGGGCTTGGCAATCTGGACAGTGAGAAGCATGAAACCAATCTCTCAACCAGACTTTAGAGATGACATATGTGACTAACTTATTTCCAATTTGTTTTTTTGTCCCGGTCTGGTTTTAGGACAGAGTCTGTGGCTGAGAAAATGCTCACCAACTGGTTCACCTTTCTTCTGTACAAGTTTCTCAAGGTAAGATAACACTCCTGGATGAGGAGCTGCTTTAATCCATTGCTTCTTGGCAAAGCATAGTTGGGGTAGCATTGACTTTGCAGGACGGTGATCAACAACTGAGTGAAATTACTTTAGACACCCTCTGAGCCCTCTCATTCCTTCTGGAAGATCTCCTGAAGGAGTTATGTAATAAAAACAGAAAGAGGCTTCCAGCCTTTGAGTCATATTATTAACAGCTGAGTGATGACATTTCCTCCTGAGGATCCACACGGGGCCCTTAGGCATGCTAATTGCTGTAGTCCCATACTCATAGCCAGCCTTTTGTAGGGAGGTGTCCTTTCACCTTGCCCAGACTCTCAGTGCAGTTGCCAGATCTCCCTATCATGTCATTTGGACAAGATAACCAACCTCTGCTTGGAAATTCAAAGCTTTACAAATCAGTCCCATTCCTCTGAGCCTTTCCAACCCCTAGGCATAACCTGTCAAAGGCTGAATGCATGGGAAAGTTTTGAAGGTCCCTGCAAGGTAATTTCAGTGACTGTAGTATCAGATTCCCACTTGCAGCTGAAAGGAAAGGGTACAAGGAGGTGACTCTCTAAAGCACTGCTTTTGTAAGTCTTTCCACCCACTCAGCTACTTGTCTTCCTGCCTTAGCCTGAACAGTGGCCTGATAAGTGCATGAGACAGGCACACAGGAGCAATATGCTGCTGGCAGATAAGCTAATTAAGTGGGAGACAGGTGTAGGAACTGAGAAAGGGACCACTTTGCTTCATATTATTAACTTGTTCTTGCCTGGCTTACACCTCTTACACCAGAGGAAAATGACCTTGCTCATTGAGTTGGGATGTACTGCTAGAGGGGAGGGTGATGTGGGAAGGAGACAAGAAAGAACAGAGGCATGAAAGTGAAGGGAAGGACAGAAGAAAGCACAAGGAGGGATGCATGGCAAGGAATGTGCAGAGGGAGGGCACAGCAAGAGAGGAAAGATGTGGGAAGAAGATTGCAGTGAGAGAGAATGAATGAAGGGAAGGAGACATTGGAGAGGAGGGTGCTTTGCTGTCTGTGGGGTGTTTGTTGCACCTGACATCATTGATGTATTGCACAGAGCCAGGAGCACCATGGTTGTGGAGCTGCCCCTGCCCAAGCAACACTGCTTGACTGCAGCATAGGACTGTTCAGGGAGGCTGTAGGCTCTGCCCAGACACCTGGGATGGGACACCAGTGGTGCTACCCCCTGCCAGCCCTGTCTCCAAGTCCTTCAGGACTCATCCCATCACCTGCTGTGTTGCAAAGGTGTGGCCCAGCAGCAGTCACTCAAAGAGCCTTTTTGTTTTTTGGTGTGGAATGACACAGTGATTCACCTAGTGAGGGTGACTCCTAGTGATGCCTTGAGAGGCTGGGGGTGGCAAGCAGCAGCAATCACTGAGATACCATGCGGGCTTGGGATCCAGATTTTCATCTATGCTTTTTCTTGCTCACCTGGTTGTTGTCTGTCACCCTTGCAGGAGTGTGCTGGTGAGCCTCTGTTCTCCCTCTTCTGTGCCATCAAGCAGCAGATGGAAAAGGGTCCCATCGACTCAATTACTGGGGAAGCTCGGTACTCACTGAGTGAGGACAAGCTTATCCGACAGCAGATTGATTACAAGACCCTGGTGAGTACTCTGAGCATGCTCTCCTATGAGCTTGTTCACCTTCCAGCAAAAAGGTATTTTGAGGAAAGAAGTTTGTGACTTTCTGAGACTTTTTTTTATTGCAACCCAGCAGGATAACCCAACCTACTCGTTGCACAGCACAACAAAGTTTGTTGCTGATGAGTTTTCTTGCAAAGCATGTTTGCAATGATAACTACTTCCAGTTTACTTCCACTGTGCCTAATCTCATGTCCTGATCATCTTGAGTTCCCCAAGGCACGGTCTGTTGCGTGAAAAGGTCTGCAGCCGTTGCAGGTTAGGCTGGCACTCACCATTGCTTGGATTAGGTGAGGTCTGGGAGAACTGGAAAGGAAGTGTGAACATATGCCTTCTTGGTTGTGTGTAGCAATAGGACAAGGAGCAATGGCCTGAAACTTGAACTTAAAAAGTTCTGTACTGACATGCAAAAGAACTTCTTTATGGGAGGGGTGACAAAGCACTGGAACAGGTTGCCCAAAGAGGTTATGGAGACTCCTATGGAGATATTCAACACCCGTCTGGACACCTACCTGTGTGCCCTGTTGTAGGGTACCTGTTTTAGCAGGGGGGATGGACTTTGTGATTTCTTGAGGTCCCTTCCAACCCCTGCAATTCTGTGATTCTGTGATTTTAGCATCAAGAAAGATGTTAGAATATCACAGAGCAGGGACCTCTCAGGTCTTCTTTAGAGTCAATACAGACAATCCTTTTGAGCAAGCACAGCTAAAAGACAAATGAACTTGATTTAAAGATTGCAAAGGAAATAGAATTTTTCCCTGTCTCTGAGTCATTTGCTTAAAAATATCATTGACTGTGTAGTGAAAGATATACTATTTATTCCTAAGTTGGATGCATCCAATCCTGGCTTCTGTAGGAGATTACATCCTTTTTCTGTTTGATTGAAGAGCATCAATTAAGGATGAGGAACACTAAAAGCCTCTTCTTAGTGTAAATATTTGTGGCCCTTCACTTCTTCCTGGATACACTAAATCCACAGACCTTCTGCCTCTGCAGGACAAAGGAAACTTTCCGAGTCCTCAGCTGTTCTTGTAACACCTTATTTCCCAGAAGTTTGTTCTTAGAACACTCCAGGTTTTAAGATGATCAACCCTTCCTGAAGCAGGGGTTGGAATTAGATGATCTTCGAGGTCTCTTCCAACCCATTCTATGATCAGAAGAGGTTCTGAACTTAGCAGCTGATTTTGTGTACACCTTCAACCGAGGGTTCGTTTTGCTTATATTTAACTTGCTTAGAGAGCTGTATCTAGTCAATGATAGCTCCTTAACCTGCATTAGGTCTTAGCACAGGTGGGCTGACTGTACAGATGTTCTTCCAACTGTAATCTAGAGCCTAACTTCAGTTGAATTCGAGTCTAATGAGGTAATGAGTGTGTAGAGTTTACTCTTAAGACCACAGTTTCCCTGCACATTCTAAAACTTTCCAACTTTCCTATTAAATTACCAGAGTAGTGCTTATTTTCCATTACATGTAGTTGTCTAGTAATTTGGAGACCTGATATTAGAGAGAATGAGTAAAAGAAGGAAAAAAAAAAAAAAAAAAAAGCAGGCACAGAGTGATCACTTTCACCAAAGGAAACCCTTCTGATCCTTTTAGGTTTGATATAACTCAGCCAGCAAAGGGTAGTAATTATACATCAGCCTGAACAAAGCTCTCTTCCATTTGCTTTGTGTTGTCTGATGTTAATCAGCTCTCCCTCTTACATCTCAAGAGCAGACAAATATAACCCGATAGGAATCTTAGCAGATTTACAGAGATCAGCTTCGGTGAAGGAGATTAAGAAGAAACAGACTATAAATAAGATTTTTTTTCCTTTTGTTTCTTCTTATTTCTGTTGCATTTTGTTCTTCCTCCACCTTTCTTTATCAGACATTATTCTGTTATCTTTTCTCAAAAATATATAGTAATGTAATTAAATAATAATTGATTCAGTACTCGTAATACAGGAGATTCAGTATTTGTAATATAGGAATTCCCTGAATGTCTCCTGTTCTCTCAATAAAGCATCTGGTCACTGCTGTGAGTCTGTAGTGTTTGTGGATGAAATTCATTGGGTTCTGTTTCGTGAGTGCTGGACTGAGTTGAATCACATGTTGAAAGTCTGTTTATTGCCATTATTTCAGCAAGACAAGACTTCTTTTGGAAGGGTGTTATTCTTTATCTTTTATTAATCGTGACCACTATTTTAAGTCTTGGTTTCAAATATGGTTTGAGTGAAAAGCAGACTTATTGAAGGAGACAAAAGGAGACAGAGCAGTTTCAAACATCTGGAATTACTGATTTTACAATATGCACCTCATTCACCAAATTTATGTTGTTTGCATCTGATTTATTTCCAGACCAGATAGGTCCAATTTTCTATGTGCAAAGTCCTATAGTTCTCCAAGAAAGCAGCCTGCAGTGAGCTGAGGTCTTTGTACTCTGGAATAACTTGTGTATATGCAAGAGGTTTTTCAGCCCATTGAATCATAGTTATTTAAATAGGAAGGGACTTTTAAAACATCATCTAGTTCAGCTCCCCTGCAATGAACACGGACAGCCCAGGAGAAACTAAGGTAGCTACAGATGTGATTTGCTAGCATAAATGTGCATCAGCTGAACAGTAGGTCTTCTCCCAGGATGTATATCTCAGAGAAACACCCTCTGGTGTTAATGTCTTTGCTCACAGTCAGTTACTATCATCATCTGTGGTCTGCAGTGTTATTAAAAGCCTCGCTAGATTATTCCATCTATGGCAGATGAGAAGATTTCATTCCTGCTGGCTGCCAACTGCCTTTGCCAGAATCCATGGCTTTTTTTAGCCTTTCACCACACCAGAACCTAGCTATACAAAACTCCCTCCCTCCTGCCAGGGCTCTGCTCTCACTGGGAGATGAAAGACCATCCATCTCCTGCATCAGCTTCATTTCTTTTGACACAAATAACACGGAGGAGCAAAGGCCTCAGTGTGTGTCAGAAACTGTCAAGAGTATTGGATAATTAGTGCTCGGGGCTGGCAGGTAGGAACTGCCCAATGCATCTTGAGCAATGGCATGATCTGCATGGTCCCTGCACACCTTGGCGTAGTTGAGAGCCTAATCTGATCACCCATCCTGACAACATAGCTCAGGGTGGATAAGTACCTTTTGAGCTGCGTTTGGTTAAAGCCTTCAAGGAGTTTTGGTGTGAGGGAGGAAGCCAGAAATGAGATACCAGAGGGTTCTCCCATGCTTGGTCTCTTTGGGCATCCTTCTTGCTCTCTTGACAAGGCTTGCTGTATGATTATCACTTGAACCTTCCTCAGCCTGATCTAGGACAGAAACTGTAGTGTTGTCCTGGTCTCAGTATAAAGCACCCAAACAATACAGAGAGCTCAGGACCAGGGTCCCCATATGGGTAACCAGGAGCCATGTGTTTGTAATTTAAATGCCAGTAATCCCCAGTGGAGATTAGGGCTTAGTTGTGCTAAGCATTGCACATATATATATATACTTAGAGACAGCTCGTGGCTGGAAGGTCTGACAGATAAAAAAGCCCAAGGATATAGAAAGAAGGTCAATAAACACAAATCCAGTGAGATGTCATAGCCCAAGGTCAACCCTGACCATGGCAGGGGGGCTGAAACTAGATAATCTTTAAGATCCCTTCCAACCCAAGCCATATGAAAAAGTCAGTGTGAGAGCAAGGCTCAGAGATGACTGTCCTCCTTGCTTCCAGTCTCACATCTTTCTATGTTGACCTCTTGACTAGCACCCTCATTTTGCAGTGCTGACACCTCAGTGCATGAGTGGAACTCTTGAAGGCAACAGAAGGTGTTTACATTGATGCTGAATCGCTCTGCAGAGCTTGCTTTCACTGACATCATCGCTGTCCAGTTTAAGTGTGCTCAGGTCAATGAGACCTGCAGAGTAACTTGGTCTCCACAGACACGTGGACCCCTCTAGGATTCCCAAAAGAGCTGATCTAGCCTGTATTAGCATTTCATTTTCCTACAAATGTGTGGCAGGAAGGGGGCAACTAGTAACCTCAACACTGGATGCATTTTGGCAGCGCTTTTTATGTATAACTCTGTGATCCTTTGAGATGAAAGATGCCACAAAATTATACAACTGTGCCTTTGTCATTATTATCTGAATTGATGCTTCTTCAATACTCCTGAATGTGACACATAAATAATAGCATTATGATGTAATCAATATCTCATATTTATATCTACCCTTTCATCCAGAAAGATCACAGAGCTCTTTGTAAGCAATATCTTCACAAGTCCCTCTTAGTTAAGTGTAACAGCACCAAAAGGAGCCTGGTGAGCCAATATATAATTATACTGGTACAATTTCACCCAGTTTCAAGCCACATTTAGAGCACACTGAATCTTGGTAGGTTAGATGGAAAACAAGAGAGTCCAGTATCTTCAGAATACTATAGAGAGGAATTTATGGTCAAGGTAAAACTTGTCTGAGTCACCAAAAATAACATGCCTGCACATATAAAAGTTGCACAGCACCATTTAATGACTCTATATAGCCAGAAGCTCCAGCAAACACTACTTCCAAGTGCAAAGGTGTGCTAAGTTTATAAAAGTTTATGGACTTTTATGGACTTCACACTCCTATAACAAGAGCAGAACACTTGACATAGACGTGGCTATGAGTTAGAGGACAAATTGCTGTTAGATCCTGTGTCTGTTTAAAGCATCCCTCCCTCCCCACTTGCATTTATTCTTGGACACAGTCTTCAGAAAAAAAAAATTATATTCTCCTTCAGAGAAAACAGAGGTCTCTCGAGTTGAGTCAATTTTCTTATTCCTTATGTGAAAGCAGCAAGGCTTTTTAGTTGCTATTGTTTTTTTATATCCTTTTAAGAAGCCCTGCATTTCAAGAGAATAACATGAGAAGGATCTTGGTCCATCCTGTGCAGAAGATGGACAAGTTAAGGTGGAAAGATTAAAGATTACTTTTACCTGTACTGTCAAAGACAAATGGGAATGTAAGGAGGCTGCTACAAGACTCAGACAGCTTGCCAGGTCTCTAGGGAGCAAGGAATGGGTCAGAGGCCAAGGAAGGCTTTGGATACCAGTTCAGATCCAGACAGAGTCTGGTTGTGTTGTCTGGTACCACCTGGGTGAGTGTTATTTTGAGAGACCTGCAAGAAGGTGGGTGTGGAGAAATGATCATAGGGTACCTGTGAAATGCATGATGGGTCTCACTGCCTCTTCCTCAGGTCCTGAGCTGTGTGAACCCTGACAACGTGAACAGCTCTGAGATCCCGGTGAAGATCCTGAACTGTGACACCATCACACAGGTCAAGGAGAAGATCCTCGATGCCATCTTCAAGAACGTGCCCTGCTCCCACCGGCCCAAAGCTGCTGATATGGACCTGGGTATGTGAGTGCACAAGGGGTTCTGAATGCTCCATGGCTTGTGGGAGAGGGGACACAACCGAGCTCAACCCAAGCACTTTGCTTTAGTGTCTGCCACCTCTCCAGGTGCTTGGGCAAGACAGAGGAATGTCAGCAATGCTCAGAGGCAGAAGAGACTGAGTAAATCAATGCAAACCCTCCTGACTTGTGAAAACTCTACTGCTCTGGCCTTGAGGACTTAAAATCTCCTGTAGTCATCCTGCTTTACTGCACAGAGTTTGGCTTGCATAAGGCACATCCTGCCAAACCCTCTGGAAAAAAGTGTACCAAAAGCACAGGGTGGTGTTGTCAGCTGTGTTCAGGATGCTCAGATTTATTCTGATCTCTTCTCTGGGTGCTGAAGGCTTGGATAATGCATGTCTTCTTGCTGAGGCAGTCACAGCCCCAGCAATATTAATTTCTCATCGTGTGGGCACAGGAAAGGGAATAAAGCATCGTCCATTCAGTGGGCTGCATCCATCTCACCCTGACTGCTTCCTTCTCCTACCAGCATCCCTGCACCGGCAGCAGGGCTGGGAGCTGCTGCTCTGACATCTCCTTTTTGTAGGGAACTAGAAGATCAGCTCTAACATTTTAAGGAACGATCCCTCTGTTTAAGAATTCTTGCTTTTTTGTTCCTTTGTGAGACACTGTGCCTGGAGGGTGGAAAGGGCTGCACCATCTTCACTTGCATTTTAAGCCAGCTCTGCAGCACAGAGCCTCAAACAGGGGGCCAGTTTTGTCAGTTTCTGTCCAAGCCTTGGAGCAAGGGCACTGAGGTCAGTGAGATACCTACAGCTGAGTCCAGAAGCAGGTCCAATACAGTACCTGGAGTCTTGTATGAAAGGTTGCAGAACAGTCTGCTCATAGCATTGCTGAGGTGCCTGACACAGGGCTGGTACTGCATTGTGTGCACCAATCAGCCAGAATTTGCCCTTTGGTGATCTTCAGTGAAAGGGGCTTGAGTGGAAAATGATGGTGTCTATAAAAGTCAGCAGAGGAGGAACTAAAAGGAGAGGGAATGGGTGGATGCCAAGAAATGGTTCACAGCAATAACAGAGGCAGAAATAGGAGGTCAGGGATTAATGTTAAGCGTGTATATGTGTGTGCCTTTGTGTAGGGGAGGAGGGGACTCCTGACAGAAACTGCAGCAAGATTCCTGATCGTGAAAGGTAGTTAGAATAATGAAACGAGCTGCCAACACCAGCAGCAGTAAAGAACAGATCATATATATCATCAAGAAAGGACCCAAGGTGATTTTGGAGCTGCTGTGAATCAGCAGTGAGTGTAAGGGTGAGCACCAGGCCAGGCAAGGTTCCAGGGCACAGGAGATGGGACTATTGGGATTGACAGCCAAACCCATTGACCTGTCTGGTGCTGGAAGGTGACCACAGGACTCATTAAGTTTGGGTCTCAGGCTGGGTGTGGGTGGCAAGTGGCTTATTCTGCTGTGGGGATGAATATTGGTTCCATACTCAGGGGCAGGGATTTGTACCTTCATATTGCAGTTCTGAGGGATAAACTGGAGTGCACGGATTTTATTACAGCTCTGACAGCTGAGAGGTACAGAGCAGTGTGTGGAGGGGGTTCTAACTGAAGCCTGACAATTCTGCAACCAGGGCTTTGCTGTTACAAGTAGTAGCTGATTTCAGTTGATTTAGTAGTTTAGTGGATAGGGATGGTGATAGGAGGATGGTTGGACTAGATGATCTTGTAGGTCCTTTCCAACCTAATGTATCTGTGAATCTATGAATCTAAGTAATTCTGGTAGTCTGAGTGATGCAGAGGACCAGAAAATGTGTGCAGACCCTAACAGAAAGGCTGAACACAGTCTTGTCCACATTGACTGGAGACTGTGTAATGAGCAGCTGTTTGGCCAAAAGCATTTATGATGTAGTTAATATTATTATTTCTATAATATTTCAATAATTCTATGTTCAATGATAATTATGATATAAAAAAGATACAGATAAAGAAAAAACAACCCAAACCATCTTCTCATGTAGCAGAAGAGTCCTGCCAGCAGCAATATAGTTGCAGGTTCCCTTGTCACAGCAGTTAATAAGGTGGGAGGAGCAGGGCTGGCATGAGTGAAGCAGGAACAAGAGGATATCCACATCCAGCCACAGCTCCAGCCTATTCTCTTTGAGGAAAAGATGCCTCAACGTTGACACCTGGCATCCTTCAGTGTAACAGCAGCAATGGGAGAGCAAAAAGCAGTGCTGAGCATTAGGAAGCAGCACAGAGCTCTCAGCATCTTCCTGCCCCAGGCTGAATGCTCAGAGCTGCAGAGGTGGCTGGATCAGCCCCTCAAGTGCATGCTAAGCAGTGGGTCAGAGCAGATGATTATCATCTGGCCTTGAAATCAGTGATTTTCTAAAAAGCAAAGCTGTTTCCTATTGCAATCACAATTTTCTAGGCTTTCTGGCCGTACTAAGGCCAGATTGCTCACATGAAGAAAGCAAACAAGCTAATGAGTTATTTTGAGTTGTTAAATGCAGGGTAGCTGCAGGCAGAGTGACTCGTATGTGTCGCAAATGTCATAATGTTTTGCAGTTACCCAGACAACTCATGGAGGGGGTTGTCAGCTGAAAGCATTTATTTTGGACACCCTGAGGTTACATTTTAGTCCAAAACCCAAATTGCAGCCCTCAAAGTAAAGGCTTCTTTCTACTGTGGCTATTTTTATGATTATTGTTTTTTAAAGCCCTCACCATAAATAAAACATTCTCCATCTTTGGGGAAGCATTGGGGTGTGAGAATCACAAAACAGAAATTTGGCTCCGTGCTGAGGTGTTCACTTTTCCCTGAGCCTTTTGAAGGGGATCGCTGAGGTGGGGACAGTTGGGTTGAGTGCCTTGTACACTCAGTGGTGCTGGCTCAGCTTCACTGTCAGGGCAAACTGTCAGTGTTTCACAAGCATGCAGTGCTAAGGTGATGGGTTTAACATTAGGAACCATTTAAACAGACTGCAACAAGACCATATTTCCAGTAAGGTAGAGAACTGGAAGGGCTGGAGAGTTGGGTGCAGACGAACCTTGCAAGGTTCAAGGGGCAAGTGTTAGAGTCCTACGTGTGGGGAGGAATAACTGCATGTGTCTGTAAAGTTAGGGGCTGACCTACTGGAGAGGAGCTCAGCAGGCTGCCCAAAGAGGCTCTGGAGTCTCCTCCTCTGGAGATATTCAAAACCCACCTGGATGCCTTCCTGTGTGACCTGTTGTAAGGAAGCATAGAGGCAAAAGTTATTCTTCTTCTATTTCTTATGCTAATCCATGTCTTACTTGGAAGTTATTGGGAAATGATGAAATACTCCTAGGACTGGAAGACTAAAAGCAGCCCACCCTGGGCTCTTCCAACAAATCCATCATGAGCACAAATGATCATGAAAAAGGCATCAAGCGTGGGTAAGCTAGAAGCACGTTTCCCTTTCCATCATTGTACACAGCCACAAATCTTTTCACAACCTTTCAAATCAGACTCAAAATCTGTAGAAGAAGGGTGTGAAGCATGGAAGAGCATGTACAGACGACCAAAATGAACTGTGTGCATTGTGACCTACAATAGGTCACAGTATAGGGGGTAACTGATGATGACTAGCTCAGAAGAGGACATCTGGAGTGAGATGAGAAGTCATACAGCTCTGAGTGTTTCAGTTGCCCCTGAAAAATCTTTTCTGTGCTGCTCTGTTCTCTGTTGTTTCCTGGGGCATCTTCATGGTGACCAGCATCAGACAGAAAGCACAAGGCAGGCGCAACATGTTCTGTAAGATCTGAGGTGCAGGAGATCATCTCCCCCTCTCCCACCTTCTAGTAGACTCACTCCTTAGCAAGGCATTGTTACCACTCAAACAAATTCCTCTTTGTCAATGTCCCCTGGAATTTCCCTTTTTCCAAATCAAGTTGAATGGAAAGGTTGTTTCTTAAGGGGAAAAAAAAAAAAGAAGAAACGAAAAAAAAAGAAGTAATTCCTGCGTGCAATAAAAAGATACACTATCTGCTGAATGAAATATAAAGGCTTCACAGCAGCTGTCTCCTGAGTTTGCATTTACCACTGCTTCTGATTGGAAGGTTTGATAAAGATAATGGGATTTTTACCTCCCTCCCCTTCTCTCCGGAAGGTGGACGTGTAACAAATTGGATTGGAGTGTGTCTCTCCTTTGTGCTGGCTCACAGAGGAGTGGGCAGATCTGATGAGAGAGAGGACAGGGTGCTGCCAGCGAGGACAAAGCTAACAGTTTTCACTTAGTGCTGTGAATATGGATGTCAGGGTCACCTTTTCCTTCTTTTGTGTCCTCCCAACCTGTTCCTCTGCATCATAGAATCTTAGAATTGTTTCAGTTGGAGGGGACCCTTAGAGGTCATCTACTTCAACTCCCCTGCAATGAGCAGGGGCACATACAGCTACAACGGGGACATCTACAGTGGTGCTTCCAGCCACCACAATCCTTTGCAGATTATTCTGTGGCCACCCATCTGAAGGAAAGAGGGGCATAAAGCTCTGAGGTTAGAAAAAGTTTGGGATTTTTTTCCTGTTATTGCTCAGATTCATGAGGAGCTGCTTTGTATTTGGTCTGGGCAAATGAACTGTGAAGCTGGAGCAAGATGCTCTGAGCCTGCCCTGAAGGGTTCTTGGCTCCTTGTCTTGCTCATTAGTGGGTCTTGTGCAAAGTCAGGGTGGTTCTTCCTCTTCTCCACGTGGACCATTTTTTAAATAAGGCTGAATGGAAGGACTTGGTAATCACTTGTGTCTGAGTGGGAGTCTAGGAGACACAAGATTTGCATAGAAGACACAGTCCTATGGTTTCCAAAACATCCCCAGAGCTCAGGGAAAGCTTCTGCTGCTCTGAGGACCCTGTTCAGCCCTCAAGTGTGGAGAAACAGAATGAGGAAAGGTATGCCTACCTTTCATATCACTCTGAGAATTTGTGAGTTCCTCCCAGAACACTGTGTAAGTGTGTGTCCTTCCCCGAAGATGAGTGAAGAAAGAGGATTGTGGCAACATGCCACGACGTGATGGAGCAAGGTCAAAGAGGTACCATGGGGGTCAAAGAAAGGCATTTAGGAGACACACTCTGTGACAGCAGAAGAGAATCTTAGAATCACAGAATGGCTTAGGTCAGAGGAGACCTTAAAGATCATCCCATGGGCAGGGTTGCCCCCACCGGAGCAGGCTTCCCAGAACCCCATCCAACCTGGCCTTGAATGCCTTCAGGGATGAGGCAGCCACAACTTCTCTGTGCAGCCCTCACCGCCCTCTGAGTAAAAAACTTCCTAACATCTGACCTAAATCTCTAACCCTCTTTTAGCTTAAAGCCATTCCCCCATGTACTATCACAAGAGGCTTCGGTATAACCTTCAGAATCCTTTATAAAAGCACTGTGCCCCAGCCCAGCTCAAACTTAACATGTTGTGCTCTTCCAAGCAATATCTGTGATCTGTTAGCTTCTGGGAATCTCATCCAGGGGGCAATGAACAGAGTGTATCATCCTCAGACATCACGAGGATGATATAGGTGAGGATCAGAGGAGCTGCAGTAAACGAAGGGCAGTTTAGTATCAGTGCTTAGCCAATGTAACCTTTGCTTACTCTCTCAGTATCTCCAGCCAATGTAACACCCAGGAATAAACAGAGCAGCTGACCTCTTCGTACTAATTTAAATGAATAATAAAGGCAAGGGCAGCTTTTCCAATACGTTTTAATTATGTGATAAGAAAACTGCTGAAACCAAAGGAAATTTGTAATGGTTCTTGCATTTCTATATTAGGAGAAATAAGCAGGGGTGGCAGGTGATGTCTCCACATCCAAAAGTTCATTTTAATTCACTCCAGCAATTGAATAGACTTTCTACTTGGGCTCTTGCTAGACTGTAGGTGCCTGGGTCACTGTGGTTGAAGCATGACAGTCAAAAAGGAAGCTTTGGATGGTTAAGGATGTCTGCAGTTAAGCCAAAGACACGGCTGGTGTCACAAAGTGATGTTATGTGACTCTTTTTGGTCCTGTCTACGTGTTCCTTCTCTATGGGCAGGTTTGTGAGTACTCTTTGGGAAAAGCTGTGCCAATCCTCCACAAGAAGCATTCTTCAAGGCTTTTACAAAAGGTTGGAACAAGCTGGGAAGTGATGGGGTGCTCTAGTACTGCAGAAGGAAAGAAAAACTCAGCATTTTGAGGTGGAAGCTAGAGAAGTGGGATGATCAGAAACTGGAACTCTTTTGCTTATGGACTTACTGCTGAAGTCTGGCAGAGATAACATTCTCCTTAGAGAAGGGTGTTGGTTCTGTCCCTGGTTCTGTTCACCGTTGTGCTTCTACTGCACCCAAAGCAAAGGGATTCCAGCTCTCTATCACTTCTGGACTTGAGTGGCAAGAAATTTTGTTTGAGCACTGACTGAGACAAACTGGCCCCTGTAAAGCATCTGGTACTGCACTGTGCCAGACGTTGCTCTGCCCATTAGAGTCCAGTTTGGCTGGATCTTGGCAGTTAGACATATCATAGAACCACAGAATCTTGGATTCATAGGATCACAGAATTGTTCGAGTTGGAAGAGACCTTAAAGATCATCCAGTTCCAACGTCTCTGCCGTGGTCAGGGAAAATTCCACTAGATCAGGTTGCTCAAAGCCCCTTCCAGATTGGTTTTGAAACTTCTCTGGGCAACCTGTTCCAGTTCCTCACCATCCTCATAATAAAGAATTTCTTCCTAATATCTAATCTAATTCCACTTTCTTCTAGGTCAAAAGTTATTGCCCCTTGTCCTACTACTGCACTCCCTGATTAAGAGTCCCTCCCCAGCTTTCCTGTAGGTCCTCTGTAGATTCTGGGAGGTATCATAATGTCAGCATCTCTGCCTCTTAATGAAAGCAGGCCACTGACTAATTTCTACCCCTGAAGTGCCATTCATTTTCTCATGACACATATTGACAGCTAACCTGCAAAGGGCAAGTGGATCTTAGAAGCAGCCACACTGAAGAATGAACAGCAACAGTGATTGAACTAGGAGTTAAGCACTATGAACAATCAGTGTTGGAAGAACAACTCTGTGGTCATTTCTATGTTTATCTGTATAAGCTTTCACCACTGTGTGTTGCTGTGCAACGGCCTTGGTTCTCTCATGATCTATCTGCCCTATGTTTTCTGCACTCTTTAAAGGCTTCACTGTGTCTCATGCCATAGTAGCTTCATGACAGTAACATTATTTCATCAAGTATAAAGAAACTGGTCTGGTTAACTTAGGACCTGACTGAACTTTGCCACAACTCTTTTTGCATAGCTCATGAACCATTTCTGTGAACATCTCATGATTCATCTGTCCACTTGTTCCCTCTGTCATGCACTCTGGACATTACACATTCACATGTTGTACGTGGTTGGAGGCATCTGATGGAGTGTAATGACCACAAGTGATGCTATAGTGTTACAGTTGTGCATGTGTCACCATTATAAGATTATAAGGCTCTGAGGGCTCTGCAGAGAAGCATTCAATGTCCCTATTTTCGTTGCAGAGTGGCGACAGGCAAGTGGGGCAAGGATGATCCTCCAGGATGAAGACATCACAACCAAGATAGAGAACGACTGGAAGAGACTCAACACGCTGGCTCACTACCAGGTAACTCTGAGAGAGGGTGTGTTAGAAGGTAGATCAGTCAAGAAGGTGAAAAGTAGAAGGGTAAAATGTTGTCCTCCAAGGTGCAGAGTTAAACAGTTATTGAATGGGCAATAACTGAACAGAGCTCCTGTTGAATACATCCATCCTACTCCTTCTAGGAGCATTGTTAGAGATGAAGACAAGGGAAGAAATAAGACTCTGTCTCTCTCAAAAGACAGGCAGTTCAGGTGAGCAGAGAATGTGAAGAAAAGCGTCAAGAGAAAAACATTAATTAACATTTCTCATGCTGACAAACAGAAAACAAGCTCTTCTTTCCTCCTTCCTCCAACACATCAAAGGCCTTATAATGCTAGCAGAGTCCAGAAGGATGGAAAAGAGAAAAATGGAATAGAAGAAGATTTATTGTCTGAAAAAGGAGGACAAAAGCAGCATGACTGGAGGGAGGAGTGCAGTGGAGGTGACACTGCCCTAGGATCTCTTGATTTAGTCCCTGTGTGACTTGCCTTAAGACAAGGTTTCTTTTCATCTCTACATAACATTGAGATCCATAAGAGAGGGCTAAAGGTGTTCACATGTATCATATATAAGTGTTAGATTTAATGAAGAGGTCAAAAGGTTCCCTGCTCCTCCCCCTCCCCCCCCAGACCTTTCCACTCCTGCAAATAAATAGTTAAATAAATAATTAGATAAAATAAACCAGCTCATTAAGTTTAATCCGATGCTGACAGTTTTGTCATTTCTTTAATCACACCTCAGCAATATGTGTTTCATAACAAGATATCTTCTTCATTTAAGGGCTGACCTGAGGAGGCAGCAGGCAATCATTTGAAAAAGGAACAAAACTTTTCACTTCAGATTGACTGAAGGATTGCTGTCTGACTCCTCCAGAAGACATTTATTTATTTTATTTATTTTATTTTTTGAAAGAGAGAAGGGCTTCTATTTCATTTCATCAACAGATCAAGCATAATTTTTTCCCCCTTATGTGCTTTTTCCTGTTGTTTGCTTCAGGAAATGAGCTCCCATGTCTATGGATTAATAGGGGCAGAATAGGTCTGCAGCTACTGGGGATTTGAGCTTTGCATTGCTTAACCTGGGGCACTTACTGATATTTCTGCTGCCTCAGTTTCCCCATATATAGTGTGGGGCTGAAACTACAAAAAGCCTGTAATTGCCTTCCACAATTGCTGAAGGGCTGTTTAATTAGCCTCTGCAGTTCTTTGAAGATCAAAAACTCCATGCAAGTGCTAATTATTATTATTACACAGACAAGAGTTAGAAGTTGTTAACATTTTTTTTTACCTATCTCCTTTTTATGATGTCTTATTTATCACAGATATTCCTGATATGACTCCTCTGAGCCATTGACTTGTTAACATTTCTGATAAAGGACCCACTTGAATGTCTTGGCTGTAGAAATGGAAAGCCTGGCTTATTTCAGAAAGCTCTGCTTTCTATTGGAACACAATCCCACAGCATCCTGTAATGCAGCCTCTTTACCCCTGCTGCTGTCTTCCAGATGAAATTCTATGAAACAGGAAAGAGTTCATGGTGGTCAGTTCTAACCAGCAGTGCATTTGTTGCCTGGAAAGGGGAGACTTTGCACTGAGGGGTTGACAGGATGAGTCAGAGTAGAAAATGTAGAGATCTTCATCTAAGCCAAGTGCCTAGATACTACCCACAATCAATGTGGGAGGAGCAGAAAATTTCACATCAATTTTCCTATCCTTGGGAGACATGCCATCCTTAGTGCTTTTTTTCCTTATAAATACTTATTTCTCTCTACTTAAGGTGACTAGCACAGCTGCAGGAGTCTATACTGCAGTTGTCTTCGAGGAAAGAATATAAACCCCAGTGTTGATTTTTATTCTTTGCTCTCCGAAAACTGTCTAGAGCACAGGACAATCACCTCCATACCAGCTGTGTCATTGTTGATAATGTTAACCTCTTTTAGGAAAACTCACTTTAAGTAGTTTTACCATGAAACAGCACTCCAAATCCTAATTCCTATGGTAATAAATAAGATGCGAACTCTTCTTGTTCCTGCAGATTTAACTTGAATTTGAACCCAACATAGGAACCCCCCTTCTTTCACCTCTCTCTTCAGCATCAGATATTTTTTGTGAACATCTCAGCAGCAGCTCAGTAAGGCTGATACCCATACTCATGTTGGATCAGGAAGGAATTATTTGGATAAATTTCCTTCATTTGGGAAATGAAATTTTGCAAGAACAACTTGTGTTTGTTGTTTGGATATCTAGAAATCCTTAAACACTGATAGCTCTTGATCTAGAACTTGCAACCTTAACCTAAGTCCTCTAGTGTGCCTCTGCTCATGGGAAATGCAATTTCCAGTGTGATAGTCCTTCTCATTCATTAGCTTAGGTCTCAGGGGATTCTCTGCTGTGAAAAATGACCCTATAGTAGTTCCAGCTTTAAAGTAATACTGTGGTTACAACTCAATCACTTTACAGCTGTATATGAAGACAAGTTATTTTGTTTTACTCACCCTCCCATCCTGCACATCAGCTTCCTCATGAAGAAACTACTGTTAGGTCAATGCAAAGACTCACATTGTCATCACTGGACTTTATCCCAGGACAGTCTGCTTTGTCATCTGTTGTCCTGGTGCCTGAAACCAAGCTTCTAGTGGTATAACAGTAGATTTTATCACTCTTTTTGTTGTTGTAGTTGTTAACAAACCCTCTGAAGAGAACACTTGAAGCTTTGGTAGAAAATTACTGCCTTGCCTGCAGTGACATGGGTTTATGTCTTAATTTCTGCTATTTGAATTCCTGCTGTCCTTGGCATGCTCCTCAGAAGCCTATTAACAAAGTCCATTTTTCTCTGTAGGTGCCAGATGGATCTGTGGTAGCTTTAGTCTCCAAGCAAGTCACTGCCTACAATGCAGTCAACAACTCCACAGTCTCCCGGACCTCAGCCAGCAAATATGGTGAGGGCCTATGTGCTGGTGTGCATCAAGAGAGCACTGCAGGAGAGACTCATCACTCTCAGGCATCGTGGTGATCACAAGACACTGAGCAGCAACAGCAAAGATGATAGGCTGATGAATAGTTGACATGATTTCTTGGTGGATGGCAGGAGGAAAGGATTTAGTCACTTAAAACTTCGTTGTCTGGTCCAAGCTGTTGAGCCAAGTAGCTGGAATGCTCTTGGGAAGAACCTCTCCTATTAGATAACGGAGGAGCATAAATAATTAACAGTCTACATTTCAGATCACTGTGGTCAGATGGGATGTGTCTCACTCTTAGAGTTTTCACAGGGAGAGGCAAGGGAGAAGCACTGCATCGTGTAAGAGCTCAGTTATTTTCATAGGAAAGGTCTGTTTTGAAGAATCTGTGTCACAGATTAGAGGCCTCTGGGACTAGAAGCTGCCAAGACCTACAGAGGGCATTGCTTGCATACTGTTAAATTTTAGTGTGGGTATTGTGTGTCTCATCCTGCTATTTTATTATCTCGAGGGAATTTACACCTGGAATAATAGTAAAAACAGTTTACTGAGGTCATTTATCAGTATATCTCAGAGCAGTGCACTGTCCTTCCCACTTTACACATGAGAAAACTGAGAATGAGACAACTGTAACCTCAGGATGCTATGATGGCACGGGAAGGCAAAGACAAATGTCTCTAATGTGCAAACAGCATGCTGCAAAACAACCCTCCATCCGTGGTGCAGTTAGCCTCTCAGTTTATTATTATTTTTCTTTATGTATGAAAGCATCTTTGATCCTTCTAATTCCCTTTAGCTTGAGGGAAAGTACGGCTACTCAATGTCCGGAGGAACCCCCTTTCTCTTTCTCCAAGGACATAAGCAATCCACCAGATCTTATTAATATTCATTCAGTTTGCCATGTTGTTGCAATTACTGAAAGACACAGTGACCTTTGAAAAGGAAGACTTAAGGGGGGTTAATTTATCTTGGATTTCTTTAATTCTTTTGCCATTTGATTTTTCAGGAGGAGGGTGTGAGGAGGAATACTGGGGGAAGAGAAGATGTAGTGGGTCACAAGTGATTGTTAATTGCAATTAAGTAAACAGCATCCAGAGAAAAAGGATATTCCATCTAATAATTAATATGTAGACATTGGTATTGCATTAATAAGGCTGATTCATATCTTGCTGTAGAAAGGTGCAACACTCTTCTGTTAATCATGGTTGGAAAAGACTCAGTCTGTATCACTGCTGGCAGGTCAGGGAGAGGAGAATGCATAGCATCATTCAGGGGCAAAGGGAAGTAGGATAAAAGTGTCCTTGTGGAAGTAGTATGTGTGAGCCCCCTGGAGTTCTGGTTTACTTTCTATTAAAACAAGATTTTGAAGCAGAGACTGAAGAGAATAGTTGAGTAGGAGTTATTGGATTGCTTTGTTGCCAGAGGAGAAAGAGGAAGCAGCACCTCCTGAGTTTGGTGTTGGGGAGATAGGCAAGGAGTCACGTTGGCTACATCAATATTCTTACTCAAAAAAGCCCTTGACCATAAGGCCAAGAAGCTTGGTCAGTTATGGCTATCCTCCACGCAGGTAAAACAAATTGAACTTGCCCCTGTTTGCTATGAGTAGTTGGTACTGTTCCCTGAACCTGTCCTGGGCAGTGCCTGGCACTAGCAGCACTAGTTTTCCAAGGCCAAAGGTTTGACAGGGAACATAATAAATGAAGAACGTGGGCAACTGAAAGTCAGTGTACAAGCTTCGTTTTATTTACAGACATTACTATCATGTCCTGCTTGGCTCATATTCCTTGTTTCTGCTGAGCAAATCACTCAGTCATGCTTTGATAACAAGACCTTGTCAGTATACCAGTTCTGGGATCTTTTGTGGCTCACACTCACCAGGGAATATAACTGTCCTGCTTAATATTATGAATTATCAATGGGCACTATTTTAATACTGATATGGAAATACAGAGCTCACAAGAGGAGGGACACTGCAGTACGATTTCAGTAGCATGTGCATCCCATTCATATACCGAATGTCATAGGAGCCAGTACTAAAACCAGACAGCAGAAAGAGGTCTTCTTGCCTCTCTGATGAGAAAGCATAACCCCTTGTTGAATCCCATGAATTTCCATGCAGGTGTTAATAGGGCTGAGACACGTGCATTTCTCTTTGCAGAAAACATGATCCGTTACACAGGCAGCCCAGACAGCCTCCGCTCCCGCACGCCCATGATCACTCCTGACCTTGAGAGTGGAGTCAAGATGTGGCACTTGGTGAAGAACCATGAACATGGTGATCAAAAAGAGGGTGACAGGGGCAGCAAGATGGTTTCTGAGATCTACCTGACAAGGCTACTTGCCACCAAGGTATGTGGAGGGAGAGGGTGGAAGAGGGTGAGGGGTGGGCTTTTAAAGGCTGTGGTATGACTTCTTGCCAGCAAGAAATGAGAGATGGCTCCAAGGGTGTCAAAGAGAGGATAAAGAAGGAAGAGTAGAAGGAAAATAGAGCAATAGCTCTGAGCGTGGAGGGAGTGAACTTAATTAAGAGAGCAAAGTCAGAAAAGGGACTTGAGAAGTTAAAATGGTAAAAAGAGAGAAATGTTAACTTCAACAGCAGTGCATTTTGGTAGGTCTGGAGGGAGAAGGATCAAGAAGTGGGGATGCTATGAGCAAAGGGAGTGCCTACTGACAAATGGGCAATAAATGCATGAACAAACAGTGTCAGTAACAAAACAGAAACCAAGGGATTAGGAAGAGGTCGGGATTTGGAGAGCAATGAGGAGTCACACACTGATGACCTGGAAGGGATTGTGATGTGGTTAGTAGATGGCCAAATTCAGGGAGAGCAAACAGTTAGATGCTCATGGTTTTGAACTGAAAAAGGGTAGATTTAGGTTAGGAGAAGAAATTTTTTACTCAGAGTTGTAAGGCACTGGGACAGGTTGCCCAGGGTAGTTACTCAATATATGGGAGAAAACACAGAATAAATCAAGCAGGGACAGAACAGTGACACCCTGAATTGAATCTCCATATACAACTCATCACAACTGGATCATGGCAGGTCTCTGCAGAGAGGGCAAGTACTACACACCCTGTGGAGACTTGCCCCTAGGACTGCTCTCTGCAGACCCAGGTCATCCCATATGTTGTGATCTGTCTGGCTCTACTTTCCCAGGACAGCATTATTTGAGTGTTGCCTAATTCTCCATCTAACTCCTCTCTAAAGGCCCTATGAGAATATGGGCAGAAGCAGTTGTCTGGCTTTATGTCTATTTGCTGTTCCTCCCCATAGATCGCTTGGTGGAGAACCTGCATTAGTGGAAAGGGTGCAGTGCTTTTCTTTTGCATCCCAGAAGGAACCAGGGCAGGTGGGGAGGAAGGCATTTAATCAGACAGATCCCTCTGCAATCCTGCAATGCATCTCTGTGCCCAAATTTCTCTGACACAAGTTATCTCGATGCATCCCAGAAGTGGAAACTGCAGCTGTGGCTCAGGTGTGGCTAATCTCACCCCGTTCTGAGCAGGATTAAACCAAGCAGCAATCAAACAGCCCCATCTTCCTTTCTTCTCTAAAGTTTTGACAATTATCGTTTCCTGTCAGGGTGTCAACAGGCACAAACATGATTACATTTATTCATGCAAATACCATCTGTGTTTGCCAATCTGGCAAGTCTCCATTACATGTATAAGTCCTACAGTAAGTTTTACCTGCCCATTTTTTCCTCAGCCTGTGGTGTCTGTCTCTTCCCTCTGCCTCACTCCATCTCTGTGTTGCAATGGGATTCAAAGTACTTACATGGATCACATAATGTAGCAAGAAAATGATGATCCCTGGGGCCTCAGTCCCAGATTAAACCAGTGATCACTGGACCAGTGCTGCTACTCACTGTCTGGGGATATGTCCCACACTCCAACACTGAAGCACTTTTGATTTATTCCGGATCACAAACTCAACACTTGCCTTTTTTTTTTCTATGAAGATGGCTGGAGAACAGCTGCGAAACTTGCACAGCAAATGAGGGAGCAGAAAGGCTGGTGGTTTATGGTTTCCCCTCTTGGGCTGAGCAATTTTCTATCATCATCGTGACCGTTTGAGGGAGGGAGAGAGGAGAGAGACCAATTGCTGGTAATACAATCCCAGGGAACACTTAGTTAAACTGACAATGATTTTTATTCTAGTAAATCCCTGACCTCTGAGACCTAGAGTCTCTTGCCTAAAAGCTTCAGAGGTTTCCTTTGCATTTGTGTGGGTGAGCATGTAGAGAACTAATTCCCCCTGGAAAGTGAACCTGAGGGCAGCTCTTCGATGTCAGAGCAACAGGATTTCCCCTTGGGGGCCCTTTCTGAGTCAGAGATGCTGCGGGGCTTTATTCACCCCATAGGAGTTCACACAAGCAAAAGGCATCTCTGTTTGTTTCCCAAAGAATAAATCAAGTGGTGAATCAGCAAGAGACAACAGCTTTCTAATTAAGTATTTGTTAATGCTATGTAAACTTGAGCCACTCTGGTGGAACTGGGTGCTTCATTTCTAGTAAAAAGGATTTATTTTTTTTCTGAGTCTGCAGAAAAAGGGATGGGTTTTATTTTTCAGCTGAGGAAATTTTGCATATTGGGAAATGATTGGTTATTCTGGAAAACATATGGTTTACTCACACATAAATGATTGTGCTGCTATGGTGGCAGAATCAATCTTCATAGGCTACTTCAGCTCCTCAACTGCCCATTTCTCCAGGCCTGGGCACCCTCTATTCTAGCTCTTCATGTCCTTAATGGAGGTCAACTGTTCTCATCAGCTGGTCCAGAGTGGTTCTGTAAGCACATGAGGATACCTTTGCAACCTCTGTAGTGGACATTATCACAGAATCACAGTTTCAGGGATTGGGAGGGACCTCAAGAGACCATCAAGTCCAATCCCTCTGTGAAAGCAGGTGCCTCCATCACACAGGAAGACATCCAGATGGGTCTCCATAGAAGAAGACTCCACAGCATCTCTGGGCAACCTGTTCCAGTGTTCCATCACCTTTAGGTCACCATTAGGTCTTTTGAGAAGTAACTGACATATCTGTGCATTGTGCCTAGGGGTTGACTTAGCCCTGTGACAGTGTGTGGTAAAAAACAAAAACAAAAACAAGTAATGAAGATGAAGTTTTTGATTTTTGTGATACTACTAACACATACTAAACAGCCATCTTCTGCAGTCGTTGTTGTTCTGTTTGTCTCAATAACACCTTCTCCTCTTCTCTGCCTGACTTCTATTCCCAGTTTGAGAAAGCCCATATAGAAAATAGCTAGGTTTTGCCTCACATATGCATCAAGGCTGTTGAGTTTAGGATGCAGGAGAGGTAAAATTCAGTGGGAACAGGTGAGTGCCATCCCATCTTGAGATGGAAAGGTGTCCCACCACATCTCAGCAACCCTCCCTGGGTGTCAGTAACAGAGAGAGCAAGTAATATCTTTACCTATCCCATTCAGCTGTTAACCATAAGTAACAGATATTATCAAGATGCAGACGTCAGACATCTGGGTTGAAGTTTCATCTCGTGTCACATTTAACAGCTATTAAATATCTCTGGCTTTTCAAGCATACTTCCCAAGTCTGATTTATAGATATACTCTCTTTTCAGTGGGATACCAAATTTAAATATCCTCTTCCTACTTGGCATCCCACACTCTTCTCTCCTTCTCCCAACAGGGCACACTCCAGAAATTTGTAGACGACCTCTTTGAGACCATCTTCAGCACTGCTCATCGTGGCAGTGCACTTCCCCTGGCTATCAAATATATGTTTGACTTCCTGGATGAGCAGGCTGACAAGCACAACATCCATGATCCCCATGTGCGGCATACTTGGAAGAGCAATTGGTGAGTGAGACAGCCTAGTACGGTCTGGTACCAGGTCCTCAACTGGAAGGGGAAGAGCACGACATGTAATTTGGAGTACGGGTGATGGGGAAGATAAAGAACATGGGGTTCAGCATGCCAGGTTTGGTCTTCTCAAGCTAATGGAAAGGTATCCAAAATCTAAAGGATGTTCTCAGGGGTGGAGTACTTTGGCTATAGATCCCTGTTTGTACTATGTTTATATTACATGGGGGTAGTAGTATTTCTGAATGACCTCATGAGAATATAGGAGGAAAAGCTGTTAAGTGTTTAATTACAGTAGAATTCAGGCCCATAGGGATCTCTGGGGATGCATGGGAGAGCATTGATATCTTCTTCTACCCTGGGTGTTTGAACTCCCACTGCAGTCACTGGGGGCCTAGAGTTCCTTTTTGTTGCCTCCAGAGGCATCTTGTGCTGTCTGAGATGTGTTAAAGTGTACCAAAGGGAATATGCAGTGCCTACAGGAGACTTGTGCCCTCCTGGGGTGTTAGATGGAAGCCAAAAGAGATACCTTCAAGCATCTCAAAAGGTATTCAGTACTTAAAGGCTTTGGAGTTGGTTGTAAGTCTTCTTCCGTGGGTGACAAAGGTTGACATTAACCCTCTGCTCTATTCAGCAGGTAGCAACCCCTCAATGAGCATGTAATGGGAAGCAGGGTAAAGTCAGTATTGGTGGAGAAAAGATCTTTGCAGCACCTCTCTGCTGAGTGTCCCTGTTGGAAAGAGTCCCCTGGGGGATTATTCCCTCCTCTTTCTCTGTGCAAATACGAGGACTATGAAAGGAACAGCAGAGGAGAGCCATGGGGCTCCCAGCTCATGCATTTTTTCCTTTTACCAGCCATGCTGATGGCAGGTCGTCACAACGCTGTGACACAAAAAAAGAAACCCCATGCACCAAAGAGGCTTTCAAGTAATGAAACATTAGCATATTATTAACATTATCTGCAGCACTAATCTGAGGCTGATTGCAGCCACTCAGACTAAATGAGCAGGAGGTTTATTTAAGGGGGGAGGGGGGAAGGCAGAATGTGTATGTGTTGCAGGGGGGGGAGCAGGGGCAGTATGAAGAAATCTGTTCAATCAGATTAAATTAACTCTAAGTCACATCATGGACTTCATTATTCCCAGTGAGGGACATCATTCCCCCATCCCCTCCCCACAGCCATACATACGTGCAGTCTGTGCTTGTCCTCACTGTGGCTGTACTTTGCATTCAGACAGCCTCAGAATTTTGGCACAGTTCACTCATTCAGCTCTTCCCCCAAGAGCTGAACCTCGATTCCCAACCAAAAAGGCTTCCCTCCCACAACTCCCATTAGGTCTTACTGCCAGCATCTCCTCCTGTTCCTGATCTGTCCACTCCCTAAACGAGGTCGGATTAGCTGATGGGAATGTCTGTGTGAGGCTTTCCTCTCATTTGCTAGTTGGAGATACTACATAATTGTTTAGGAAAATGTGGTCTCTATCTCTGCTTAGGAAAATCTCTGGCTTTCAGTGAGGATGTGCTAAAATGCCTGCTGTCACCTGAAGGGTATCAGATTTGGATATGAATTGTTTATGGTGCTGTGAACATGCAAGGGTTATGAGCAAATTGGAGGAACTTAGAATCTGAGGAATTTAGCCTGAATGTCAGCTGAATTTTTTATACTGAAGAGTTAATCGTGTCTGGGAAAGTGCAAGTGTTGGAAGTTAGCTTATGAGTCTACCTGGCATGCATGAAGACAGAGAGACCACAGTTTGATAATAATAACACATCTCAGCTCCGAGGCCATGATCGTACGAATGCATTTGCCCTGACACAAAATGATGGAGGCAAAAGCTGGAGGTAGATACCTCAGGATATCTCACACAGATGAACAGCTCTTTTAAGTATGAGGGGGAAAAGAGGGGGAAAGACTTTGAATTGCAATGGGAATAGCATTTCTACGGTTAGGGCAGATACATTTTCATTTCAAAGGTTGCAACACTTGTTCCCCTTTCCTATTTTTCCCCTTGTGGCAACAGAGTTTTCTCTGCTGTATAATAACTGCTTCATGCTCAGGGTGTCAGGATCATACACAGGCTTGGGCTTGAGTTGTGCAGCTGACCAGTGCATGGCACACATTGCCTGTCATTAACATTCCCAAAGTCATCCTGACAGCTGTACCTACTTTCTTCCCATGGAGTTACCATGAGGCTAAAAGCCAAGTCAATGAATGCCTAGTGCTTACCATAAGTTGTGTGAATGAGACTTTTATCCTCATCTGATGAAGCATCCAACAGCAGCTAACCTCACATTTGCACCTTAACATAGGGAACTGAGGAGGTATTTTCGTCACCTCAAATATAATCTCATTAATTTATGTGCAACTCCAATAAGGTGGCAATGTTAGGAGTGACTAAATTGGCCTGTGAGGATAACAGGGATAAAACTCAGAGGTAACTCTGTTGCCAACCTGGAGACCTCCAGGGTAAATGTATACCCCTACAGTGTAGATTTATTGTATATCAATGACAGAGTTGATATCCCAGAATCCTTCTCTCTGTGCCTTGATCTTTTATTCTCGTCCATCAGTCGGCACTGCAACATCACAAGACAAAGCTTATGAAACTTGCAATTACTGACTCACCTTTTCCACATTTCTCATCCCTCTGACAGCCTGCCCTTACGGTTCTGGGTTAACATGATCAAGAACCCACAGTTTGTCTTTGACATTCACAAGAACAGCATCACAGATGCCTGCCTCTCTGTAGTGGCTCAGACATTCATGGACTCCTGTTCAACCTCAGAGCATCGTCTGGGCAAAGATTCACCCTCCAATAAGCTTCTGTATGCCAAGGACATCCCCAGCTACAAGAACTGGGTAGAAAGGTGAGTTTTGGCTCTAGAAATGGGAACAACGTAAGCAAGTGGTAAAAAGAAGCCCTGCTCCATGGATGGAGGTAAGAGGTATCTTCAGTACTGGGTTTTTGTAGCTGCTTCTAGGCTTTTTTCTTTGATTAATGTTTGAATAGAAAGCTCTGTATTCACCATTT
This sequence comes from Odontophorus gujanensis, assembly GCA_013399175.1. Classification (NCBI taxonomy): domain Eukaryota; kingdom Metazoa; phylum Chordata; class Aves; order Galliformes; family Odontophoridae; genus Odontophorus; species Odontophorus gujanensis. The sequence continues at coordinate 140,205 of VXAB01014236.1, read as the reverse complement.
ATTCCCACATGCCTTACAACACATATAGGAATTTAATTAGAGGTGCGAACTGAAGGTGTTTGCCATCATTGTTTCTCATGAGGAGAAACTGTTGAGAAGAGGGAAGGAAGAAGGAAGGGGAGGTGACTGCATCTAAGTCCTGTGAGTTACGTGGAACTTCTCACTCTTTCCATACAGATCAGGAGGAGTTTGTTTCTCCCTGCATCACTGCAAGTCCCCACACTGCCTTGATCTCAGGGGTCACACAATTATCATCTTTTACTCTACACCCAGTAGTTGTCCTTGGCAGCTCTTCTGAGCTTTGGATGCCATGGAATTGTCAGATTAGTGACAGAAGCTCTGCAGGTACTTTCTGAAAGGTCAGAAGTCTTTCTGAGCATTTTATCCCTATCTGCAAGAACCTGCAGTAGTACTGTTCAGTCTACTGCACTAAAGTTCACTGTCTGACAAAGCTACCCTACAGGAAATACAACCAAGACAACTATTCCTACACCACACAGGGATTTCAGTTTCTCTAAGATTTTCTGTGGGATGAACAATAGCACATCTTGTACTCCATTCAGCAGGATATTGTCTGCTGGAGGAAGCCTTGCAAAAGCTGATCTGCACTTTGTTTTCCAATATGTCACACTTGCCTGGCATTATTGACAGGTTTGGGAACTGCACAGATGGAGAATGATTGCTGCTCTGTAAATACAACTATGGGTTTATCCTACAGATTGTTCCTGTACAACAGCATCTCATGTTCAGCAGTGATTTGTCTTGCTTGACTTCATAGGCATTGTCTAAAACTGGTGTCACCATGCAGGTTATATGAGACCTTTGCTACTGTAGGCATACTGTGCTGTAAACCACTCTAATTCCTCTGGTGGGTAAAGGTTTTCTCTAATTTTGTGAAAGCAGAGCACAGCTGATGAAAGAGCTCTGCACTCCAGTCAGCATGAGGTGAAATTTTTACACTAATGCTCCCATTGGTTTCTGATTTGCCCGGACAATTATTTTTAGATGTGGTTAAACACTTCTGCAGATGTCGTTTCTAGGCAACCTGTAAGGCTCTTACAAACTACCTTGCTTAATTATGACCTACTTCTAGTACTGTGTCTAAGTTTCTTGGTATGTATTGATATTGATTGCTGGATTGACCTGGATAGGTGGAAAGAAGTGTTTGAGATTTATTTAGAAACTGTAAATTTGCACTAGCAGTGACCTAATGGTGTCATATTCCAGCAACCTGGGTAGTGTATGTAGTTGGTGGGTGGTTCATAGAAGCAGAGAATCATTTGAGCTGAAAGGGACCTCTAAAGGTCATCCAGTCTAACTTTTTTGCAATCAACAGGGAGATCTACAGCCTGATTAGGTTGCTCAGAGCCCTGTCCAGCCTGAGCTTGAATGTCTCCAAAGATGGGGCGTCCACCACCTGTTCCAGTGATTCACCAGTTTATCATATACATTTTTTTCTTATACCCAGGCTAAATCTCCCCTTTTTTAGTATGAAACAGAGTCACAGACCATCTCCTATAGTCCTATCACAGCAGAGTCTGTCCCAGTACTGACCCTGAGAGATGCCACACATCACCAGTATTCTTCCAGACACGGAGCCATTGATCACCACTCTCACTGGGCACGATCTCAGAACCAGTACCTCTCCATTGAACAGGCTACCCATCAAATTTATATCTTTCCAATTTGGAGAGAAGAATATTATGGTGTCAAAGGCCTTACTGAAGTCCAGATAAATTACATTAGTAGCTTTTCCCTTGTCCATTGCTGCAGTTACCCCATTGTAGAAGGCTTCTAGGTTCATCAGGCGGGTCCTGCCCTTGGTGAAGCTATGCTGCCTATCCTATATCACCTCCCACTCTTCCATGTGTGTTAGCATAGCTTCCTGGAGGATCTGCTCCACAATCTTTCCTGGCACAGAGATGAGCTGATAGGTCAGTAGTTCCCTGGGTCATTCTTTCTGCCCATTTTAAAAATTGGTGCACAGTGGCCTTTTTTCCAGTCACCAGGGACTTCAGCTGATCACAATGACTTTTCAAATATAGTCAAGAGTGGTTTGGTGACTACATCAGCCAGTTCCCTCAGGACTCCAATTAGGATGCATCTCATCAGGATCGATGGACTTATGGATATTCAGGTTCCTCAGGTGATTGAAAACGTGATCTTTACTTACAGTGGGAGGGGCAGTGTTCCCCCAGTCCCCACCTCCTGAGCCATCTGCTTGAGGGATGTGTGAAAAGCAGTTGCCTGTGAAAGCTGGTTTCTTATTTATGACTCTGCTTGACTTTATACCCTTAGAGACAGCATGCTTTAGCAAAGAACTGACACGTGTGGCTGAAGAACAGGATATTTCCTCATGCAATATTTTTTTTTCCTTTTTTTTTTTTTCTCCAGATTTCAGTTTCCCCTGCTTTGTTGTTTTTTTTTTTTTCCCCTGGGATTGATTTCACTTTAAAATTTTTGGAACTCAATCCTGTTACTCCATGACCTTCAGCAATAGGTGTTCAATTTCTCTGAAAGTTTTCCTGAGCAACAAACAAGGTATATAACACATTCTGTTGCTAGTAAACAGCACTGCATTTCTGGGCCCAGCATGTATTGGGTTATTATCTGTACTGATGTCTGAAAAACTGAACTGAAACCCAAGGGGAGACGGTGTCTTTTGGAATATGGTTGGAGCTTCTGCCCTATTAATACTTTTGTGTGTCAGTGCTACAGACTCAAAGCAGTGGCACCTGGATGCTGTTGTAGATCAAAGACAAACTTATTAAGAATGAGCAGAATATAATTTCTACTTTGAGTTAATGAATTCCTTTTCTCCATTCTGCAACTGTACTCCAATGGCTTTCAGCACTGGTTTGAGTTATTTCTGTAGTCGGTGCCAGCTGGAGGCAGCATCATTCAAGACCACTAGACTTCTTCAAAGACTGAATCATAACATAAAAAGATTTTCCATCAGGAAGTTTAAGAAGTGGTTGAGTAAATCAGAAGAACCTGAAATCAAATGAACTTATTTGATGAAGAAGAATCTGTAAAGAGGGCAATTAGGCAGCAGTGGATTGTAACCCTTCTTGAAGGGACACTAGAGTGAAAGCCAACTCTTTTAAGGTGGCTGTTCAGATGACAGCTGAGCTGGGCTACTCCAATCCATCTCTTTGCAAATACTGGTTCCTTAGTGTGGAGTGTGTCTTTAGGACTCGCAAAACTTGAAGCTGGCAGTTATCTTAGCACAAGAAACAGCAGAGAGAGCTGCAGACATGAGTGACAGTCTCCAATTCATGTCAAAATATCTTTCCAACTTTCTAGAGTGTGAAAGCATGTTGGGAAGGACATAATGCAGTTTTTGGCCTCACCAGTGGTCTACCTTTACACACCAGGAGTTTGATTTCAGTGGTCTTTTTCAGTGCTATTGGGAGCAGAGCTGGATTCTGTCTGCTGAAGCAAGCTCTCTGAGATATCCTGACTTCTGTAAAATACAGGTGCAGCATTCAAATGACACAGTCAGGACTCTTTCTCTTTGAAAACGCATGACTGAGATGCACCTAGGCACAGCCACAATTTGGGATTCCTGTGGCAGAAGATGAGGTCTGAGAGAAGCAAGAGAACTATTAACTCAGGAAATGGGGACAGAATATTTGGCTTTTGTTGAAGGCATGAAAAGTCATTCTGTGGTTTTAAAACAAGGTGGCAGCTTTTCAAATATCATAATTTTATCTAGTGAGAAAAAGGGGGAAAAAATGGGAAAGATAGACCAGATTCTCATCTGACTTCTGTTAGTAAAACTCCATAGGCTTTGCTGAATTTACATTAGAGCAGCTTTAGATCTGCATCTTTTCAAGTTTACTTCAAATGTCCCCTTTGAGCCCAGAAATCTGGAGAACTTGGGAGCATTTGATGCAATCCCCAAGCATTACAAAGTGGAGCCTGTTCTAATTGTGACTGTCTCATTAGCATTCATCGCCACACTGAAAAGATGACAAAGGGCTGTGGCTGACCTTTCATTTCTCTCCATGCTGCCAAGCTTATGATAACACTTGTTTGAACTTCATTAACACTATTTAATTGCCTGCATCACAATCAATACGATGCTTCCCCACTGAAGCCTGGCACAGAGGCGTGGATGTAGGAGACTAAAAAGGGGCAGAGCACAAAAAGCAGAAGGCAGAGTTTTTCCATTGCACATTGGCACCCAAAATACCTGCAGTGCTGCAAGAAGAGGAATTGGTGCTTTTTTCTCATCACCTTGGGCACTTGGTCAAGTTTTATATGCTTAGTGTGCATTAAAGAAAAGCTGTACGTCAGTGGAGACATTGCATATTTTATTAAGACTTTGAGGATCTTCCAATCAAGAACGTTAAAAATAGATTTGACATGTTTCAGACTAAAAAAGTTTAAAGTGGCCTTATCAATAGGATTCAGGGTTAAAACATCTGCAGTTTATTATGTTAACCTGAAAACAAATCCTACCCAACACAACTACTGGGACCCAGAGCTGTGTTTCTTTCACCGAAGGGAGAGGGCTAAAGAGATAGCATACCAAGAGTCATAAAATCATAGAATCGTAGAATGGCCTGGGTTGAAAAGGACCTCAAAGGTCATCTAGTCTCAACCCCCCTGCTGTGGGCAGGGTCACCAACCACTAGAGCAGGCTGCCCAGAACCACATCTAGCCTTGCCTTGAATACCTAAAGGGATGGGGCATCCACAGCCTCTCTGGGTAACCTGTTCCAGTGCATCACCGCCTTCTTAGTGAAAAACTTCCTCCTAACATCTAACCTAAATCCTCCCTGACTTAATTTAAAACCATTTCCCCTTGTCCTCAACCCGTTTAACCAGTCATTCCCCCCTCCTGTTTATATGCTCTCTTCAAATACTGGAAGGCCACAATGAGGTCTCCCTGGAGCCTTATCTTCTCCAAGCTAAACAAGCCCAGTTCCCTCAACCTTTCTATGTAGGAGAAGTGTTCCAGAGGTTCTCCAGCTGAGGGTGAAACGTGTTGTCAGTAGAGATAATAAAAATGGTGCTGGTAGGGGCTTCAGTTCAGCCTGCCCAGCTCCTGCCTTAGGACAGTATCAGCTCTTTCTCACATCTTCCTGAAATTTTCTTGAAGTCTTCCAACAATGAAGACTCTGCTCTTCTTGGGCAGTCTGCTCCTGTGCTTCCCTCTCCTTCACATCAGAGTGTTTTTCCCTGTTGGTCAGCCAATAATCTCCTTGGGTTTAATTAAAGCCCTGGCCATCATCTTACTGCATCCCCAAGAGCATGGGGTACAGCTCATTCCCTGTCTCTCTGCAGCAGCTTTTGTTGTACTTGAAGTCTGTTCTCTTTTCTTCCCTCACTTTTTGTCTCAAATAAAACCAAACAACAAACCTGCCTGATATTTTCTCATTGCAGCATCACACTGCTCTTATGCAGTACAGTTTTCAGCAAGAAAAATGAAAATATATCTATACTCAGAGAGTACAACCTCAGACCCATATAACCTGTGCACTAAGAGTGTTGTGGACAGTTTTTTTCTTGTGGAGAAACTACCAATTCACTCTTCAGCCACTGGCTCAGTGCTGCCCACCCATTCTCTGTTGTTTATTCAGAGACAAAAAAAAACAGAAACAGCAAGGAAAAACCATGCACATGCAAAAGAAAATCCTTTTTTTTTTTGCTGTCATGCTGTTCATGCCACAGTTCAATTAGTGTCCAGCAGCTTGGCCTTGAACCTTTCTCTGAAATGGGATCGATCTGGAGTAACACAGTCTTGTGGCTGTTTGTAGCTGAATCAGCATGAACACTTACTTTGCAGCTCAGATGCCTCCTAGCAAAGTAAAGCTGTCATGTCCTGTCAACAAGACTGACAACGTGTCCTTGCACTGCTTCACTTGATCCCATAAGAGAACTGGCCACTAGGTTGATCCCAAGCTTTCATAGAATCATATCATAGACTCTACTGAGTTGGAAGGGACCCTTAAATGTCACCTCGTCCAACTCACCTGCAATGACCAAGGACATCTACAGCTAAATCAGGCTTGCTTTCCTTCAGCCATTCTCTGCTATATCAGTCCACTATATCCCTTTCATACATCTCTCCCTCTTTCAGTGGGCTGGATACAGCCGACTATTGCATAACCCTAATTATGTTATTGTTGTAATTGCGTCTGCCGTCTGCAGCACATGGATTCGTTACGAGCTTTTCATATGCTAAAATGATTATTAATGAGTGCAGTCCCAACCCAGTGACGGCACAACGACAGTCATGACAAAAAGATCTTTTGGAAGGCAATTAGCTCCATGCTCAGCTTCCTAAACCACAGCTCACACTGGAAATGCTCAGACTGCAGAAAAATCATTGGCAACACGGCTTTTCTCTTCACTTTGATGAGTTAATGAGCTGCTGAGTGGCAGCAGGAGCAGTTATTTTTGAGAAACAGCGCCACAAAGGAACCTCTGGAGTTGGTGATGAAGAGAAGAGCAAATGCCCTGTGTCCCTCCCACAAACAGAGGGCAAGACGTATTCCCAAGTCACTACGGTATTGCTTTCCTAAGGAAAATTAGACAAAACCAAACAATACAAAAAAAAAAAACCAACAAAGAAGAAACTTCCCATGGAAAGTTGAGGTTGTTTAAGTAACGGGTTAGATGTTAGGGAACAATCATTTTGTTGAGACTAAGAGGGAGCATTGCTATGCCCACGGCTATGGGCTGTCCTGCTCAAGCAGGCTGGGATGTGCTGCTGTGGTAATGATACATATGAAGTCACATCTGTATGGCCTAGTGATCCTCCCATCACCCTTGTGAGCTGCTGATGTGCTTGAGCCAAGGTCATTACAGATTCATAGAATCATATAATCATCTGAGTTGGAAGGCACCATTTAAGGTCATCTGGTCCAACTCCCCTGCAATGAACAGGGACACTTAGAGCTCGAACAGGTTGTGCAGAGCCCCATCCAGCCTGATGCTGAATATCTCTTGAGACAGGGCATCCATCATATCTCTGGGCATTGAGATTCCTCCCAGTTAGGTTGTGCAGAGCCCCATTCTGATATTTAATAAGCAGATTTTCCCTGAGGCGTCAGAGGATGAGCAGCCTTGAGGTAAGAAGTCATCTCCCCCTGTGATTCAGGGGAAACTCCAGCATGTAAAGAAGGATCTTTAGATATGTATCTGTGGTGGTTTCACACTGATGGGCAGCTAAGCTCTACAGCACCACTCTCTCACTCTCCCTTGTCAAAAGAACAGTGGGAGAAAATAAGGTGAAAAAAGCTCATAGGTTGAGATAAGGATGGGGGCATCACTCACCAATTACTGTCATGAACAAAACAGTCTCAGCATAAGGGAGATAAAGGTAAGACCAAAACAGAGAGAAACTAAAAGCAAACTAAATACACCTTCCCAGCATCTTCTACCTCCTCCTCGTGAGCAGCAGAGGGAATATGGTCAGTCCATGATGTTCAATTTCTGTCACTTATTCTTGATCACTCTCTGCCCCTGTTCCAGCATGAGGTCCCTCTGATGGAATGCTGTTCTTCCTAAAGTGATCCCATATGGACTTCCCACAGGCTGCAGTTCCTCAAGAAATACTTTAGTGTGTGTCTTTATCACAGGAGTGGGTTTCTACAGTGTGGGCTCCTGCATCCAGGCCTGAGGCCTCAACATTGGAAAGATGTGAAGCTTTTGGAGAAGGTCCAGAGGAAGGTCATGAAGATGATCAGAGGGCTGGAGCACCTCTCCTACAAAGACAGGCTGAGGAAGATGGGCTCATTCACGCAAGGGAGGGTTCCCTGGGCTGCACTGTCCTGCAGGCTGCATCCATCTGCTCTACAGTGGGTTTCCTCCATGGGCTGCATGAGGAGATCTGTTCTACATAGTGCCCCATGGGCTGTAAGGGGATAGCATGCTTGATCATGGGCTTCTTCACAGGTTCTGGCCTCCTTTGAGCCATGTCCACCAAGTGCTTCATTGTGGGCTACTCCTCTCCAAAGGCTGCAGCTCCAGCCCAGGGCCTGCTCACGTGGGGATTTCCATGGGCCTCAGACTCTTGTAGTCCACATCCACCTGCTACACCACAGGCTATTCCACCAGTTGATCTTCACATGCTACCTCATGGGCTGAGTAGGACATTCTGCTCCACCACAGCCCTCTCTGAGCCTGTGGTCTCTTTCAGGCTTCATCCGTCCTGTGGGCTGCACTCAGGGGATTCTCCTCCCTGTCTGTATATATATCTGGTATTGCCTTGACTCAAGTGCAGCACGTTGCACTCAGCCTTTTTGAACTTCATCAGGTTTACATGGGCTCACCTTTGTGGTCTGTCAGGGTCCCTCTGGATGGTGCCCCTTCCTTCTGTTGTGTCAAGTACACCACTCAGCTTGGTGTCATCAGTGAACTTGCTGAGGGTGTACTCGATCCCATCAGCTATGTCGTTGATAAAGACGTTGACAAGAACAGATATCAAGACAGACCCCTATGGGACACCACAAATTGGTTTTATGCTCTTTTCCTGATCCAGAGGCCATCAGTTGAGGGGTGCCCACAGGAGCTGCATTGTTGAGGAGCATCTTCCCCTGCAATGCCTCACATTTTAGCTTTAGTGTGAAAGCTGTCAGCCACAAGGGCAAAGGAAAGCAGTATACAGGCAGTCTTACAAATACTGGCAGTGAAAATTCAAGGACCTCTGGGATTAGATGACAGCTTCACGTTGGTTTTGAAGGCATTAGAAATATGTAAATGGCAGAGAGACCCTAAGTACCTCTAAGGATCTGGGCTCGAATAGGAGGTAAATAAAGACTCAGCAGGAACGTTGTCATCTCCCTGCTAGGATGCTTAAATATACACATTTTTAATTTCTTTAGATAGCACAATGATGACTTCATTAGAAACACTTCTGTATAAATAAATCATTTGCCCATCGCAGAGTTCTGATGAAAGGAGATTATATGTCTTCTTTCTGTCCTAGCAGACAGGTTGGATTACTGGTACATGCTTTTTTATTTTTTTCCTTTTTTTTTCTCACCACTTCCTTACTATCCTGGTTTGCAGTCTTAATGGGAAAATACTTCATAGCTGTGTGATGAGGCAAACTGAGGGAGATAAAATAACAGAATCATAGAATTTCTCAGGTTGGAAGAGAAGTTCAAGATCATCAAGTCTAACAGCAACTAAACCATACTACTCTAACAACCCATGGCTAAATCATGTCCCTGAGCACCACATCCAGATGGTTTTTAAACGCATTCAGGAATGGTGACTCAACCACCTTCCTGGGGAGTCTATTCCAGTGTTTAACAACCCTTTCTGTAAAGAAGTTTCTCCTGATATCCAACCTAGACCTTCTCTGGTGCAACTTGAAGCTGTTTCCCCTTGTCCTGTCACCTGTCACCAGTGAGAATAGACCAACCCAGCTCTCACTGCAATCACCTTTCAGGTATTTGAAGAGAACAATGAGGTCTCCCCTCAGCCTCCTCTTCCCCAGATGAAACATCCACAGCTCTTTCAGTCACTCCTCCTAGGGCATATTCTCCAGTTCCTTCACCAGCCTTGTTGCCCTTCTTTGGACCTGCTCCAGCATCTCAATGTCCTTTCTGTGTTGAGGTGCCCAAAACACAGCACTCAAGGTGGGGCCTCACCAGTATGGGGGCAGGATTACTTCCCAAGTCCTGCTCACCACACCATTCCTGATACAGGACAGGATACCATTGGCTTTCTTGGCCTCCTGGGCACACTGCTGGCTCATATTCAGCTGACTGTCCACCAGGACACCGACTGTCCATCAGCACACCACTTTTGTGTGACAGTGGGTGATGGCCTGTTAACTCAGCATGATGAAATCACAGCTTGAGAGGTTTTTTTTGTGGTTGGAGAGAAAAGAAAGTCTACAACAGTTGGAGTTCAAATCATTGCATCCTATTCTCTCCTTCGGGGAGCACTGTGTGCTGCTCTTTGTTGTTCATATAAATCGTGGTAATTTCATGTTGCTAGGAGAATCTCTCTGCAGGGCTTGGAAAGGGACTGGGGAGCTTTCAGACTTTTGTGAGTCAGAGACACAGGAGAGCATTTCTACCAAGTGAAAAGGAGACATGAGAAAGTTGGAGAAGCTTACTGTATGTGTGCCCATGTCTCACATTTAGGAAGGTCCAATCCCTGCACCCACTATCCCACTGATATTAGATGAAGGAGTATTTCAACTGGTTGCAACAGCCAGACTGGAAAATAGAGAACAATGCTACTGCTTTCCTCCACCAGCCTTATTTATTTTTGTAGTGATGTAATCCCCTTCACTTTTCACTTCATCCAGCAGGAGAGTGCCCATGCAATATTCATAAGGAACTGGGCTCTTCTCCATGGGTTCTTCTTAGGCAACATAAATCAGTGCATTTCACTGCATTGCAGACTTTTTCCTTTTTGTTTCCCCAGAGGTCTATGAAATGTGTTGTTGCACGTGAATGCAGTTTCCTTTTGAGTTCCAAGGCACACCTTGTGTTTAGGTTGAAAGACTCCAGGGTTCTCAGCAATGAGCTTTGGCCTTGTGGATCCTGAAATAGCTCTCATGGATTCTACAATTCCCTGATACTTCCTCTTGTCAGAAGTGTATGCAAAATAGGTCTGGTTCTGTCTATCCGCTGATGTTTGGAGCCATTTGAGTTTGCTGGGATTGGCAAAGGTCTTGACATTTCTATTCATCCCACTCACCAATTCCTACTGGAGGTAGTTCAGTAAGACAGGTTCTCATGAGGTTTTTGGCTGTCTCCTTTCCTCACATGCAGCTGTTCAGGCCCAAATGGGTTTGCAGGTTAGGCAATTTATGAAGTAAAATTAAGCTCAGAACGCTCATTATTGAAGTACTGAGACTGGGCAATAGTTAGAGCAGGGACTGAATTAGAATGGGATTTTTGGCTTTTCCTGAGCTCGGAAGACAAGAAGATCTGCCTTCAAGGAGAGTAATGCTGTGCAAGCTGGAAGCTGCTGTACAGCTTATGAGATTTGCATTAGATTTTGCGATGAAACTGAGTCTAGACCTGGAAGCAGTCAGGCTAGAAAACTTTGCACGGAGGTGAGAGAAAGACCTCTGACTTCTGTGCCTTTCTCTACTGAGGGTTACATCAGCCCATCTCTGCAAAACCACGATAATGACTGAGATTAACACAATGCAATCAATGAGGATGGGACCGTGGGGCACAAAATGAGACTGAAGACACCCTGGAGCTTTCTGGTGTGGAGGGGTTTCCTACCAATGCTCTTGCACTCTGTTGTTTTCCATGGGAGACTTCTGCAGCTGCTCACCCCACTGTTGTAGAGAGTATTTTCCCACTTGTATGTCTGAAGGATCCTTATCACACAGCACTTCAGCATCCAATTTCTCTGCAGTGGAAGGCAGCCTCCATCTCAGCAGGTGTCTCGATGCTGTTTACAGGACACCTGTCAGCTCTTTTGGCTCCCTGTCCCCTCTGCCTCCTAATTATAAATTTGTGGATTGCTGCAGCTATGGGCTTTTTTCTTCTCTATTTTTTTTTTTTGTTGTTCCTTGTGCACAAAATGTCAAATTGCAGAAATTAAAAATGTAAATGATGGCGTCTAATTAACCAGTTGACAGCAGAGCACAGCTGCAAGTGACAGTGACTGATTACCTTCTGCAAACCTTGTCCTCCAAGACCTGCCTTACTCAGGGGATGAAGGACTTCAAAAATAGCAACTTCCTTAAAGAGACATTGCTCTGCTGAGAAATTCTGATGCGTGGGCAATGGTCCTGGAGGTCTCCATGTCCTATGTATAAAGCCCGTCCTCTTGAACTCAAGGGAGATAGATTTTCCCCAATCAGAGTGGGGATGAGGACGGAATCCTATTGCTATAAATGCGATGTGAGGCTAGCAACGTAGCTGGGATAGACTGGTTTGAGTGGGGAAGATGGATAATCTTAGAAACATATGCAAACCTAATAGTATAAATGTCACAAACATGCATGCATGCATGCAAGGGGAGTTTTTTGTGTGAGAGCAGAAGCCTGAGCTCTCAGAGGGTAATGAGACCAATGGGACTTCTATGTGGAATTGGAGGTGTTCAAGGCCCTTCAGTGCCTGGCAATAGAGTCCAAGATTAGTAGATAATGCTTATTTCTTTGACAACATGGATGAAGTTTACAAGATGTTCTTTGGGATTTCAGACTTAGAATAGGGTTGAATGATTACAACATTTATCTATTATTCAAGAATAGTGGCTCCGTCTAATTTCTGTTTCACTCGTCTCCTTCTCTGTAGAAGATGAGTATGACAAGGAATATCACTGATGCTGTACAAGAACCTGAGAGTGTTAAGCTTATTCTTTATTGTTGATGTCTTTCAGTCCTTGTCTCCATCCTCTGTCCCTTCAAGAAACACTTGTAATTCTCTCCCCCAGGTACTATTCAGACATCGCCAAAATGCCAGCAATCAGTGACCAGGACATGAATGCGTACTTGGCTGAGCAGTCTCGCATGCATATGAATGAGTTCAACACTATGAGTGCACTCTCAGAAATATACTCCTACGTTGGCAAGTACAGCGAGGAGGTAAGAGCCTTGGAAATGGAGAAGTCCTGCAGAACTGTTGGACAATCAACCCATTCTGATAGCTCAGCATATGTCACAGCTGCCTTTCTTCATCCTGGATGAGGGGATGATGGATTTAAGGAATAAAAAGCTAAATCTGGGATCTGGAGAGTCTGGGTTTGTTGGTTTCCCAAGGGCTCTTCCATCTGATTTGCCTTTATTTTTATTTTTTGACATTGGTCATTCAAAATTAACTGCTTTTAGCTGATGATCAGAGAAGCCCTACATAAACTCTTCATCACACGTCCAAAAGTTGTTGTGGCATATATGCCTAGTGGCAGTTACGATACCCTAAAGCACCTATCAAACATGAAACAGGTCTGTTATGGGTATCAAAGACCAGGTGAGATGCCTTAGAACATCTGAAGTGGCATAGCAAGGTAATAAATAAATCTACCAAATAATTGATCTTCATGATGCTAATCCATTTGATCAGTTGCTAAGCAGAGGTTTGCATTCAGCCACATCAACACCAAACTGCCTGCCTAATTCCCTTCTGGCTGACTGACCTGCATCATGATCTAAGTTAAATCTGGGGCTTACCTTTAGGGAAAATTAACCCTCATCTGTTGCTGAAAGATACTGGACGTAGTTGTTTTGGAAAATAACTATAAAAACAGAGCCACATCACTTCTTTCTCTCTCTTTTTCCAGATCCTTGGAGCCCTCGATCAAGATGACCAAGCTGGGAAACAGAAACTTGCTTACAAACTTGAACAAGTCATAACCCTCATGAGCATAGACAGCTGAGAACTGTCCTGCCAGGGACACCCTGGGAGGGATAAACCAAGTCGTGCCTCACTCAAGATCATCATCTTTACCAAGTGCAAGTTTTGATTGGCTGTAAGCAGAGTCACCTGAACAGCACTCCTCTCTCTCTCTCATTTCTTTCTCTTTCAAAATCTGTGGACAAAGTGAGAAATCCCCAGGGGTTAAGAGAAAAGATTGCAGAGGAATCTTGGCTCTGGGGATATCAAGACATTTTGGGGAAGCTCTCATTTTCACAGCTTCCCCTCTGCCTTTATTCTACAAAACAAAACAATTCCGCAGAAACAAAACAAGACAGAACAAAACCCTCCCCCAGCATCACATCATCACTCTGCAGATGGGAAATTGGGAGGTCACCTCTGTCATGCTGCTTTAACTGCCCTCCTAGGGATGTAGCCTCTGGAGTGGACATAGAAATGAACTCAGTATTACTAAATGTCTCCCCAAGGGGAAGGCAGCTTGCCTGCAGGGATCCCGAAGGGTAGAAGGAAATCAAGATCCTCTCCTGCAGAGCCATTGCAACTCTATCTCTTGATAGGGACCCAATGGGAGAGGAACACCAAGGCTCTCCACAAAATGCCACAGCTCCGTCCAGAGTGGGAACATTGTGGCTCTTATCTGCCTGGGCCACAGTGCGGTGTAGTTGCTCTCTTGGGGCAGTAGAAGGGTCAAGAAGGGAGGAAGGAGACCAACAGTCTCCTGCCCATGTGATTCATATGGTTATTCTTATTTTTCAAAGAGACCTGTGTTCCCCTCCGTCTTTCCCATTGTGTCCTGTTGGTTGTAGCACTGCTGCAAAAATGCTCTCTCTTCTCAGTGGCATCCCGTCGGTGGTGTTTCTGTTCCTTCTGGGGATGGNACCCTGGGAGGGATAAACCAAGTCGTGCCTCACTCAAGATCATCATCTTTACCAAGTGCAAGTTTTGATTGGCTGTAAGCAGAGTCACCTGAACAGCACTCCTCTCTCTCTCTCATTTCTTTCTCTTTCAAAATCTGTGGACAAAGTGAGAAATCCCCAGGGGTTAAGAGAAAAGATTGCAGAGGAATCTTGGCTCTGGGGATATCAAGACATTTTGGGGAAGCTCTCATTTTCACAGCTTCCCCTCTGCCTTTATTCTACAAAACAAAACAATTCCACAGAAACAAAACAAGACAGAACAAAACCCTCCCCCAGCATCACATCATCACTCTGCAGATGGGAAATTGGGAGGTCACCTCTGTCATGCTGCTTTAACTGCCCTCCTAGGGATGTAGCCTCTGGAGTGGACATAGAAATGAACTCAGTATTACTAAATGTCTCCCCAAGGGGAAGGCAGCTTGCCTGCAGGGATCCCGAAGGGTAGAAGGAAATCAAGATCCTCTCCTGCAGAGCCATTGCAACTCTATCTCTTGATAGGGACCCAATGGGAGAGGAACACCAAGGCTCTCCACAAAATGCCACAGCTCCGTCCAGAGTGGGAACATTGTGGCTCTTATCTGCCTGGGCAAACAACGGTGTAGTTGCTCTCTTGGGGCAGTAGAGGGTCAAGAAGGGAGGAAGGAGACCAACAGTCTCCTGCCCATGTGATTCATATGGTTATTCTTATTTTTCAAAGAGACCTGTGTTCCCCTCCGTCTTTCCCATTGTGTCCTGTTGGTTGTAGCACTGCTGCAAAAATGCTCTCTCTTCTCAGTGGCATCCCGTCGGTGGTGTTTCTGTTCCTTCTGGCAATGGACAGCACAGCATCTCCCTTATCCCCACCTCAGCTTGGAAAGTAGGAACCACAAGTCTCGCTTTGTTCCAGACAAGGAGCTTGGCCTCAAAAACCAACCAGAGGTTTTTTTTGTTGTTGTTGTTGTTGTTGTTTTTAAGCAGTTTGTTCTTTTCATTTTATTTCCACAACTGAAACAAAACTATTGTTTTCTTTGGTGGAATATCAGAAGGATACTAAAGGGCTTGCCGTGAAGCAAGGTAGTGCATAGGACTGATGGTAGAAGCTTCCTTCAAAGCCACTCCGAAGACGAAATGTCATCACACAGTTTGGAAGAAAATCTTGAAGGAAACCCAAATGAAACACTGCAGAATATTCTTCTATCTAGATACTCCCAATGAAAGTGCATGTTTTCTGAAGGTCCATGAACCACTGTAAGCTCATTTGCCTTTTGGTGCCTACTCCTGGCCCTTGCTCTTTTCCATGTCTGGAACCAGAAGGCCTTGTTGAAGGCACAGTTGCTGACTGTGATGTGTTTGCTCTCTCTTTGCACTTCCTATCCCTTCAGAGATCATCGTCATCACAGGACAAGGATGGGTGATCGCCTTGTTCTTACCTCTGTTTGGCTCCTCCAGAAGAACTACATCTCAATCTATTTCAATGCCAACCAAATAGGAATGAGCTCCTGCATCCCTTCTGCGTTTGGCTGGTTTCTCATGCAGCTGCTGGCCTGTTTAACACTGTGGTTCAATGCAGTGGGAGAACCATCCCCGCAGAGCCTTGAGAGAACTGGAGAACCTTGGATCTGGTATACCACAGAGGCAGAAGCCATGTCTGTGTTCACCTCACCTGAATGATGCTCACTTGCAACTGGAGGATTGGCCTTGTGCAATGAAGAATCAGTTCTCATCCATCTTTCACTATCATCCAAGCTTCAGCCAGGGATTTACTTTGCACCTGGATAGATGAAGGGGTAAAGACAGGGTGTGTAAATTGATTATGGAACAAGTGTATTTGGTTTTATTCATGCCTCTTGCTAGCAAACCTGAACCTCTTCAGAGCAATGGCTCATAAGTGTGTGTAAAGAGGGAAGTGGTGCAAGCAGGAGTCAGATAGCAAGCAGAATTCAGCCAAACATACACTTGTAAGCAAGTCTTTCTAAAACCATTTAAAGAACAGCAGTCCAAAACTGGGTGCATGTGTGGGGGAAGAGTATCACAAGATTCATATTGAAACAGCAAACTTAGGGACACGTCTTGGTTTTAAAACCCCAGACATTTCTCTCTTGATTATAATTATTATTATTTTGTGTGTGTGTGTGTGTGTATCTGTGTGTGCGTGTGCATTATTTCCTTTTTAATTTTGCTTGCTTTCTGTTTGATCGCTGAGCTGATGGACTCATCATGCACCTTATGGACATCTCAGCATTTTTAAGAGGCCTGCGCAATGGGGATGATTTGGTTTGGTTGGCTCTGCCATGGTTTTGTTGATCCATTTTGTAATGTTGGGGCATGTTCCAGATCCATTGATTATGGCTGTGAAAGTGGGGTAAATGTCTCACCAGAGCCAGCGGTAAGAAAATACAACAACAACACAAACACAGTATTTTTTATAAGTACATAAAAAGGAAAATTAAAAAA
>VXAB01014236.1:46227-123509 GCA_013399175.1 Odontophorus gujanensis | reverse complement strand
AAAAAAAAAAAGGAAGAAACCAAAGGTTTTGACAAACAAAGTGCCACAAAAGATAAATATGGACCCTATTGTCATGCCTTGTACTCACAGATGGAAGGTAGGAGTCTAAGGACAAATAGCTGGCTTGGTGGGAAGTGGTTATGAGTGATGGGCTATACTGCCTGGACATGCGCACACAAAAGGAAAAAGAAGCTGTTTAAAAAAAAAAAAAGAAAGAAATCAAAATGAACTGGTGTAATCCTGCACTGTTACTGAAGTCAGAGGAACACCACAGGGGAAATCTGAGACTCACCTTGCTTCTTTTTGATGTTTTCAGGGCTGTGTTTTTGTTTTATTATGGTTGTTTTCCATTGTTGCTGGTTTATTTCTTCTTGCTGGTACAGTTTTTAAGCTGTAAAAAAATATACATATATGTCAAGAAAAACTTGAACACCTCAGAGACACTGAGAATGATACACTTAGGGGAAATGGGAAACGCCGTGAGATTAGTATCTTAATCCCTCCCAAGTTCCCATTTAGGCATTTCCTTTTTCTCTCAACTCTCCTCTCTCTCCTAGACCCAGGATTTGAAAGAAAATGTTGTATTTCGATTCTCTTTCATCTCCTTTTCATTTTCCTTCTTCATTTTCTTTTTTAACTTTGGTGCTTAAGCTGGTTTTGGTTTTCACTTGGAAAAATGGTCCAGAATTGTGATGTAAATGTGTAGGCTTTGTCCTCTGTCCCATTTGGTGTCCTCCTCCTTTCCATCCACTGATCCAGCATCTACCACAGTCTATGAGAGGTCTTGGCATCTTTCTTCCCAGCCTCATCTGTTGAGCTAATTATTTTTCTAAATGCATGTAAAATACAATTAAAAACAAAGACACAAGCAGAAGAATGATCCCTACTATGACTTGGATGGGTTCTTTGCCTTGTTATCCCCCAACTCCTCACTTCACCACAAGCTTGACAAAAAGTGTGCCGTGTGAGTTGTATTTCACACCAGTTTTCAAACCTCGCAGTCAGAACAGGAGTCAAAACTCCCAGAAGTCAACAGGTTCCTGGAATCCAAAACATACAAAATAATAGGCTGATGTATAGATTTTTTTCTCAAACACTGCAATCAACACAATGAATGCTGGCATTTTCAGTATCATCAGAAATATGGAAAGAGAATGTGTGAAGACTCCCTGCAGTCTTAAAGAGCAGAGTTTTTTCCACTGCAGAGTTTGCTTTGGGAATTTGTGTCTAGGTTTGAGGAACAAAAACCATTCTGCAACATGCCATGTCCTCTTTGTGAGTGCATTCACCTATCAATGTCACAGTGAGCTGAGGCACAATTCATCATGTCATGTGCTTTTGCAGACTGAGCTTTCCAGTAAGTGGAGTTGTGGGAAGAGTTGCGTGTTATCTGGAAGAAGGTGTTAGAGATTGGTAGTGCTTGAACAGCAGCACATAAGAACTAGGGAAGAGGAGAAATGTGGACTCTCAAGGCCATTTTCAACTCCTTTCAACACATCAGTCCTTCTCTTCCCACACTTCACTCTGTAATGAACATATTTGAAGATTTGGTCCAGCATGGCATACATTGGGCTTAAGCTGATTTTCTCCATCTGAACTGCTGCAGTTGTCTTGCCATACCACTCAACACTAGAGAACATAAAAAGTAGTTTCAACATGAAGAGGATTTACTTGCAGAATTCGGACTGGTATTCATTTTAATTGAAATGTGCTTACTGAAGTTTTTGGATTTTGTGCACTAGCCCATGAGGATTCACCTTACAGAGAAAAAGACAAGAAAATCACATTGTTTTAATTATTTTTAATTACGCTATTGAAAATGGATAAAGTAATAGGAATCCACGACCACTGTCACTGTTGAGTAATCCAACCTAAATAGTACGCAGAATCATAAAATCACAGAATGATTTGGTTGGAAGAGACCTTTAAGATCATCTGGCTCCAACCCCCTGCTATAGGCAGGGACACCTCTCACCAGACCAGGTTGCTCAAAGCCCCATCCAACCTGGCCTTGAATGCTTCCAGGGAGGGGACATTCACAACCTCACTGAGCAATATTAGCTAAAAGCTGGGATACCTACGTGTAACTACCTAAGAAAAAGCAGATTATGCCAAGAGCAAAATTGTTTTAAAGTAAGCCACAACACAAAATGAAGATCTGTATTTTCACACGGAATATGAAGAGCTTTGAAAAGAAATATCACTGTGTGGAATACTCTTCCAAAGGATGTCTGAAATCCTGAAAGGACTGAGTTCTAGGGCTTCTCTTAGTGGGGCATACAGTTGTGTCTCCACAAAGGTCCCCTGAGTCCAAGGACTATCACTGAGGAAAAAGAAAAGTGTGGGCTGCTGGAGATGATCAGAACTCTTTTCTCACATCACCAAGGCATCAATAAAACAGTCATGCTTCACCCCTTCCCAGCATCTAGTAGAAACTCATGAAGCAGATATAGCCTGGATAAGTAGTTTCATGCTGTAAAGGGAATGGCAAAGCAGAAGAAAACTGGTCCCACTTCTCAAACTCCTGGGGCAGGCTCTAGTTTATAAGAGGTTTGTTTTGTCCTAACAAAATATTGTTTTCTGGGTGAGCAGTGGCCTTTGCTAATAGGGGAAGACGCCATGACTACATAAGCCCTTACCTGTAACCTCATCAATCCCTAATAGTCCATTCTTCTCCTTGGTTCAGCATGTAGCTGAAGGAGCTGGACAGAGGGCTCTGTTTAAAAATGTGCATGTTGGCCCCATTAGGTTCCTTCTGATTCTTGGTGACTCACCAGAAACTGCACTCAGGAGACTCTGTTTATATATCTTCCACCCTTGAATGAGGAAATCAGTACAAAACTCGATTAAACAACTGCTGTTGTCTAAATGTAAGCCCCTGCTAACCTCATCTCCTGGGATAACTGGAGAGCCCAGGAAAGGATTTGATTATTTACACAGCAAATTGTGTTTCTTTGTTGGCAGAGGCCTCACCGTGGCAGCTGTTGGGTAAAGAGGTACTGGCATAACCTCAGTGGTTCCAGGGCTATTTGGTCCGTGTTATCTGATGAATGGTAAAATATTGTCCTCTGGGGCAGATGGAGATCTTGAACTGCCCTAGCTCTTGCCATCCAAGTTTGGTTTGCTGTGCAGCAGACAACTGAAAATCAAGTGATGCTCCATGTCATGGCGTGAACCTCAGCCTCCTGGCCATTCACAGATTGAGTTTTCTTGCTTTCAGCCAGCTTTGTCTCCATTTCAGAGTATAGTTGAGTCCATAGTGTTCTGCAGTTTTCCCTCATGTCTACCACTGTGCAACATTCCTTCCCCCCTGAGAGTTGTGTTGTGCTATGGAGGATAAGTGTTATGCAGAGAATGCATTGAAAACAGAGCTGTTCAACCACAATTGATTTGGGACATCTCAGTTCTCTGCACTGTTAGAGAAGCACCCAAGGACACAGTGGCTTATGGCAGTTAATTAATATGCAAAAGAATGGAAAAAGACAAAAAAAAAAAAAAAAAAAAGAAAAAGAAAAAAGAAAGAAAAAAAAATGAAAAGAGATTACGCTTGGAAAGAATAAAGCCACTACTAAAAAAATAAAGGAACAACAAACCAGGGAGAATATAAAGCTGCTTAGTCCTACCAATCTGTCACATGTGATTTCTGTTGTCATTGACATTGTTTGTTCATTGGCTATATTTTTTTGTTTGTTAATCTTCTGTTCTAAAAGTGGAGAGTTTACCTCAAGAATTTCTGCTTGGAACCAGATCACCTCAAAGACACTTGCAGCAAAGAGAAGCATGCAGGGAAGCTCAGCAAAGTCAACCTGCTTATGGAAAATGGGGGAAACAGGACATTTAGGCTCTTTCAGCATTCCCTTCTCTTGCTGGTGTGGTTTGAATCTGAAAGCAGTATTTCTGAGCAGGAGAGGATGCTGTTCACTTTCAGGTAGACTGGAACACAAGAGCCAGTCATAGAAATCAAGGCACACGTCTGAGCTTGGCATCCTTTCTTAAGTATCTTATAGAAACTTGGTGTTACTTAAAACTTCTTCACTGCTCTTTCCCCATTCCCTGGAGAAAATCCACTTTCCAGCCCAGGGTGGGGTAAGGAAGCAGAGAGATTAGGTGCTAGCTAAATGCTCCCAGCATTTTCCCCAAGGAATCAAGATGAGAGGCAACTGGATTATTTAATGCCACAAGACAGGCCCTTCCTAGTGTCTGACCCTGTGTCTTGGATGTACACACGAGCCCAGAAGTCTCATTCTGTTTTTGCTAAGGCTTCCACCTTAAGTACAAAATCAATGTAAAGACATATCCTTTCACTACAGTGTTACTAACAGCCTCAAAGAGATGTCAAGACAGCATTAGAAAGGAGGTTGGGATCCCTTATTTTTAGGTTGTTGTTGTTGTTGGTTTGATTTTCTTTTGAATTGATCCTAGTTAAAAAATAAAATAAAATCTATACTATTTAAATTGGAATCCCATTGTTACTTGGTAAAGGCAAAGCTTCTGTACCTTTGTTATAATTAATTGTATACCTGTGTATGTAAATATAAGGCATTCCTATTTTGCAGTCCAGAACAAAAAAAAAATTAAAAAAAAACAACAAAACAAAACAGAAAAAAAAAAAAACCCGAGGGAAAAAAAAACCTATTTGTAATATAGAATAAAGTTTATTAAAAAAAAAAAATAAAGAAATAAAAAGTGTGCTGGGCTGTGATTGTTGCTTCCTGGGGCTGAATGGAGTCAGAGGGAGGGAATTCGAGCAAAAGGAAACTACAGAGACTGTAGGATAGGCAAGTGATTAAAGCAAGTCCATTTCATATTTATGCCATAGAATCCTTTCCAAAGTTCTGACTTTCTCACCATCATCAGTGCATGCTCTAGACCTTCCTCATTGCTCCACAGAGTTATGACTTGGCATTTTGGCCTTGGCTTCATACTGTTGTCCATGGGCTGTGCTGAAGAGTGGTGGGGCTTGGATTCCCACACAAGCAGCCCCCAGCTACATTTACAGAGAGGACAAAGGCTCAAGAATTGGCATGCTTATGTCAGTAAATCACTGAAAAGTTTTCTTCTCCCAAATAATTCCTCCCTCTTTCCCTTTCTCCTTCTCTGCCTCCCCATCTTCCTTCCTTTGAGCCTTCCTTCTTCATTTGAACCTCCCTTCTTCCTTTGCTTCCCTGTCTTCCTCCCCTTCTCTCTCTCTT
The DNA here is from genome assembly GCA_013399175.1 of Odontophorus gujanensis. NCBI lineage: Eukaryota > Metazoa > Chordata > Aves > Galliformes > Odontophoridae > Odontophorus > Odontophorus gujanensis. The sequence goes on along the minus strand of VXAB01014236.1, from coordinate 118,317 downwards.
TGTTCACAACAGAACTCATGCACTGGGTTGTATGAAATACATATATATATATGTTAGTGCAGTCCAGACAACTTATTCCTTTCCATCTGCCTTTGGAGCATCTTCAGGTGTGCATTTTGAAGGTAGATTACAAGTTGCTAAGGTAAAGGATGCCAGTAAAGGAAGCAAATTCTGTGTCCTTGAAAGTCTTTGATGGGAACCAGCCTCCGATTCCTTTGCCATTACAGCAGAATTGCAGTCATCACACTGGGTTTCACACCCGCAAGAGCTGCAGGTAACTTCAGGTTGTCAAGCAAACACCCCAGTTTGTTTCTTTTCTCAGAATTCTAGGTCTGAGGCTGCTGCTGAGGCAGCAGCACTCATAGCTGGACATGGAAATAGAATCATAGAATCGTAAAGGCTGGAGTAAGCCATTAGGGTCACCTAGTCCAACCGTCAACCCATCACCAACATGCCCACTAAGGAGGGAGAAATCATCTTTCCTCACTTGTTCTCTGTCTGCCCCAGCTGGAGGCAGAAGATGCATCCCTCTCCAAGGATCAGTTGCCTCCATGGGCAGATCTGCAGCCATCTCACCACCAGGCATGACTCCAGAGAGGCACTTCTCAGCATACTTGTTCAGAGCTGAACAAGTTCTCCAGGCAGGGAGAAATGCAGCTTTTCTCCTTTCCTGCCTTCTACACCTGCTCTCCTCCTGGAAATTTAGAGCAGTGAGGAGCAACTGAGGGACACTCTTAGAAAGGCAGCTTAGCCTAAGGGAAGAAATTAAAATCCATTTTCCCTTTCCTACAGTTATCCATAAACACAGTGCTCCCCTTATCTTATGGTTATTATCTTGTGATGCTATCTTTTGAATGGCTGTTGGAAAAAAGTAAGTCTGTAATGAAGAAGATTCTGTTCCCTGGGACTGATAATGAACTTGGCTAAACGTGGGCTGGGTTTGCACTGCCTTGACATTGTTTAACATATCATGATACATCCTGATGGACAGAAAATTTGACCTGAGACACCTTCACTGATGGCAAAGTGGAGATGAAAGATTCATAGTTGATTTTCTCTGACCCTGCTGTTGAAAAGACAAAGAGAAGCATGCAAAGCCAGGTTCCTTTGGAGCTGCAAGGGGAATGTGATGGTGTAGGGTTCCTAAACTTCCATTTTATATAATCTAACACATCCATGGCAATGACACGTGGCAGAGGAGCTGCCACTCTGCTTTCATAGAATCATAGAATGATTTGAGTAGGAAGGGACCCTAAAAGTTCAACTAGTCCAACTTCCCTGCAATGAACGGGGCACCTTTAGCTAGATCAGGTTGCTCACAGCCCCATCCAGCCTGACCTTGAGCATCCATCAGGATGTGGCATCCACCGTAACTCTGGGCAACACATTCCAGGGAAATTCTCACTGCTCCCCTTCTCCTGATCATGTACCACTGTTCTGTGTTGCACTCAACAGAGAGGAGAACAGGGTTGTTATTGTGTGATTCCTGCTGTGTTTCAAACATCTAAGCTTGTGCCACCCATTGAGGAATGAGACTTCTGGGAGGTTTTATGGGATTTGAAAGCCATTGAGCCAATGTAATGCTTGTGGAAGGCAAGAACCTTTCTGCTGAGCTCAGGGCTACATATCTCAACTCGAATGGCAGCATAGCAAGGAAGCAAGAAAGTAAGCTTTCAGAAGAGAAGGGAGGCAGAAGGCAGCTTTTGCAATAGACTTCAGCCTGATACCAGTGAGTAGATGTCTGGATACCTGTAGAGGAGTGGTGCATATTTGCCAGTGGACTGACCACACAGCCATGAAAATAAGTCTCCTCTGTCCAGTCACTCCCTGGGACACAGTAGAGCAAATATCCTCATCACACAAAGAGTTATTGACATCAATCTGTTATAGCAACCCAGCAGCTAGTCAGCCAATCGGGACAGCAGAGTGAGCTGCTAGAAACTTTCATGTTGAAAGAAGGCCTTCAGATTTCAGCTTTTCTGAATTATTAGTACATGTAGGAAAAGGAACAACTCTTGGACACTTCTAAAGAAAAGTTACGAAAGTGCTTCCACTCCCACCCCACGGTCTTTTGAAAGCACAAAGTAAAATATCTCACAAAAGCTTCCTCTAGGCTAGCAGGTTGCCTGAGAGTAGTGTTAGACTGAGTGTCTGCCAGGCACTTTATAAACACAAGTATCCCTGTTGAAATAACAGCTTCCATGCCGGTGAGACAGGACAGGAAAAGGAAGGGGTGGGGAGGAAACTGAAGAATGGAGAGGTGAAATGAGTTGCCCACAAGCATTCAGCAGCTCAGGGGCAGAGCCAGAGTCTCTTCAGTTTGTTTTTGCTGAGCAGTGATCAAGTCATACACCTATTTCTGCAATTGGACGCATCATGGTATTACGTTCTTCTGAGAATCCAGCCCACAGGGCAGGGCATGGTCAGGATCTATGTTGTGAACCAGTAGCTAAACCTCATATGTGGACCACAGCTTCCTCTTGTCTTTTGTGCCAAGAGGAGGAAAATAACAGTGCACCAGCTATTCCCACAAAAACACCATTCCAAGCAATAAATGGGGTCGCAATTACTTAGCACATCCAAAGAGATTCCAGGCTTGTGGTAACTCCCTGTTGTCAGCTATAAGCTCAAAATATTTGCTTGCAAGGGGATTACATGTGTGGACTTGCTGAGTGGTGAATTTATCCTCAACAAGAGCTGCAAGAGTAGGAATGAGAGGAAAAACCTCTGGTATGGATGTGGTAGCAAGACCAGACATCAGCCACACTTCTCAGTTTTGACTTCTGAAATGTCTCTGTTCAGCTCCCACATGGACTAAGCTGGATGTTCAAGGACAACAAGTTATAGAATCATAGAATCATTTGAGTTGGAAAGGGCCTTTAAGGGTCATCTAGTCCAACTCCTCTGCAATGAACTGGGACACCTACGACTCAATCAGGTTGCTCAGAGTTGCATCCAGCCTGACCTTTCACATCTCCAGATATGGGGCATCTACTACGTCTCTGACCAACCAGATAAACACAGAGCAAGCAGGATCAACCTTGCCGTCTTTCTCTTCATTAAAACCAACAGTGTTTCTCTGTTCAAGCCAACTTCTTCCATCCCCAAGCAGAAAAGAGAGCATTTCAAAGCTTTCCTGCTTTTATTTTCACAAGAGGTGATGCACATTTCCTGCATCACTATACATCTCCAAGCTCCTCTGCTGAGGAAATGGTGACCACTTGCCTCAGATTTGTGACATCCTCTGTGTAAATGACATCCCCCAAGTACCCTTCAAAAACCTGGCAGGGCAGAGGCCAGGGGGAAGCCAGTCTGCAGCTCCGATTTCCAAAGCAATCCCAGATGTCAGCTGGGAAAGACTCTTTCCAGCAACTGGAGAGCTTTCAATTTCCCTTTATTATTTCCCAGTTTGCTTACCCACGTTCTGACACTTCACAGGTTCAGCTGCCTGCATCGAATTAAGCTGTTCCCCCCACCATTCCCTCACTGGAAGATTTTCTTGTTCAGCAGAGTACAACTCCAACATCAGCTCTCTTGTCTCTACTGGATATCACTTGTACAGGGAAGCTGAAAGACTGCAAGATTTTGTCGCTTGTGTTCAGCCTCAGATTCATTATTTGCCTGTGGCTGTAAGAGTGATGCAAAACATAACTATTTGCTGGTGACACCAAACTGTGTGATGTGATCAACACACCAGAGGGACAGGATGCCATACAGAGGGACCTAGACAGGTTCTAGCAGAGGGCCCAGGTGAACCTCATGAGGTTCAACAAAGCCAAGTGCAAGGTCTTGTAGGCGATGTAAGGATGGAACACAATGCTGCTAAAAAAGAATTTGGCCATACTGGTGGATGGCATGCCCTTGCAGCCCAGAAAATCAACCAGATCCTGGGCTGCACCTAGCCAGCAGGGTGAGGAAGGTGATCCTGCCTCACCTGGAGTACTGCGTCCAGGTAGGGAGTCCTCAGTACAGGAGAGACATAGACCTGCTGGAGCGCACCCAGAAGAAGGCCACAAAAATGATTGAGGGGATCACTCCTACTAGGACAGGCTGAGAGAGCTGGGGCTGTGCAACCTGGAGAAGAGAAGGCTCCAGGGAGATCTGAAAGTAGCCTTTCAGGATCTAAAGGGGAGCTATGAGAAAGAAGGGGACAGGTTCTTTAGCACGGTCAGTTGTGAAAGGACAAAGAGGAAGTAGTTTCAAAGTAAAATAGGGGAGATTAGGATTGGATATAAGAAAAAAGGTTTTTACAATATGATTCTGTGAACTACAAATTTATTGTCCTGAAGAGACCTGCTGTCTTCAGTGCCAGAACACAGCATGGCAAAAAGTGATCCTGATATCAATAACATGTATTCTATTCAGAGCCATTATCAATAAGGATATATTTGCTGCCTGTCAAATCACCTCTCCTTATGCCTTGAAATCATCTGAACAGCTGTAGGTGTTTCCTTCTGGGTGAGTTGTCCTCTCTCCCCATGCAAGCACCGGTAAAAAAACCCACATCCTTCAGGATATAATTCATCTCATTGGAACCTGGTTGGCCAAAATAGATTGGTGAGTGGCAAATAAAAGTTCTTGTTTCCTGTTGCTGACCCTAGGGAGGATGGAGGGGAACTAGCCCAGCTGCGCTGTGACTTTCTAATGCCAGGTGGGATGAACCCCATCAGTGACCTATTTTGGTTGTGATTGTTTAAGGAAAGGGAATGTCTCCTGCAAATGCATGAGAGGCCTGATCTCATCTGTGCTGTGGCGTGCGTTCCCATAACCCAGCCAGCATTTGGGAGGAAAGCAGGAATCAGTTTGGTCTTTTGCCTTCAGTTAGACATTCAGAGAAAGAAATGGAAACAAGAGTAACTTTTATTTTTATTGTTATCATAAGCTGCTTTGTATTTCCTGCCTTCTCATAAATTCTAATGGGAAGTGTACTCACTGACCTTACAACTCCCCAATCCAAACATTATGCCAAGACATCTCCACAGGCCAACTTTCTTTCTGTACGCCAGATGGGATGCAGCCCCTATTCCTACAACACAGGCAAGAGTATCACCAGTTAGTCACAATTCATGACACACAAACATTTTATGGGTAGGAACATGACAAGAAGATAACACCACCAGGCATTATGTTTTTCCTGGCTGCATCTGTGCTAGTAAATAAAAGAAGGCCAAGGTAGAGTATCATGTACTGCACTGAAATTGTCTGTAATGCTCAGCTGCTAGCATGCATCTCCATACAATGTTGGATAATGCCAGCTAGCACTCTCCCAGACAGTGCTAATTTTGAGAAGAACATGTATTGGAGACATAGCAGAGCATGCACTTCTGCCCTATATGCTCTTAGACACAGTCACTTCACTGGACCAAAGATAGAACTAGGCCACAAAAAGACACTGGGAAGAGGGTCTGATGGGTCAGGAGATGTTTGTGATGAAATCTTGGAAAAGGAGACGATACGACTGTGAGTGACGCATATCTGCTCTGAGATTTTATGTTGGAAAAGGAGAATGAGCCCCAAGAAATGTTTGCTTTTTTACTGAGAAGTTAGATTTGAATTTTGGAATATGGCCTTTTGAGAACAGGAATGATGGCAGAGAGAAATTTATCAGTCAGAGAAAGTGATGTCTTCCCATAGCATCCCTTTAGCTCCAAGACACTACTGACTAGAGCTGTGTCGATTCCCTGTCTGGTTTGGTTAATGCTTTATTGGAGGAGTACCAATGTACCATATTTCAGACCTTGAAGTACTGTTAGGACTTGGGAGTTGGACTAGATGGTCTCTGAAGGTCCCATCCAACTCACACAATCCTATCATTCTATGACCTGTCTTATCAGTCATGCCAGTAGGCATGGAAGTGAGTTAGATCTCAGGTTCCTTACTTAGATCTCACCTCCCAGTTGCAGTATAGAATAGATCAGCATGCTGTGTACAGCTCTCTAAGGAGAGCTTAATTGAAGCTTAGGAACATAGAATCATACAATCACTAAGGTTAGAAAATACTTCTAAGACCATCTAGTCTAACCATCCACCTATTACCAATATTGCCCACTAAACTTTGTCTACAAGTACCACATCTCCAAGTTTCTTGAACACCCCTGGGGACAGCGACTCCTTCACCTCCCTGGGCAGCCTGTTCCAGTACCCAATCACTCTTTCAGAGAAGTTTTTCCTAATACCCAAACTGACTTTGAGCATTCAGAACACCAGGGTTGCCTTTATGACCATGGCATTGCTCTTGTCTTATGCTTCATTTCCGATGGATGAGTATGAAAGAAATAAGACTGCAAACAGTGATCCAATTATGCTAAAAGTACCTAAGCTTTCTTTCTGCTTTCACAGTTCCCAAGCCAAATCAGAATACATTCACCAGGGAAACTGTCTCATAAAATTGCCCTGCTTTGGATTAGCAAAGGCAATCTGATTAAATCCCCAGCAGGGGCAAGAAACAACACCAAACTCAGTGCAACCACCACATCAGAGACCTCCAGAGAATTAGATCCAGAAAAGGCAGCTGTGAGTTATGGGGCTGGAATTCCATCAAGGGCTTCTGGGGAGGTCATAAACCACTGAACAGCTCTGGCAACCTCCCCCCTCTTCCCATCCACCATCCACATACAGAATTATAGCCCCATAATTCAGCTACGGCCTGTTTGTCTGCAAGAGGACAAATGCAAGGAGCCATCTGTGGGGGTGTAAAGCTGTAAATCCATTCTTTTTCCTGCCTTTCTCTACTGCACAGGACAACCATTCCAAAATGCACTTAGGTCACCTCACTTCATTTGTCTTCTGTCTTTTTCTACTCATCCTATTTTCCCCTTTCATCTCTTCCCTCCTTCCTTTCTTGCTTAATAGAGGTTTAAAAGCAGTCACTATCCTATGGACCAATCTACCAGTCAGCTGCTCAAATCCAAATCCCCTTCCCTTCATCTCAAAGAGTAAGAACAACATTTAATCTCTTCACCTCTTTTTATCCACAAACCATTGCCTAGCGTAAACCATATTGCAAACATCTCACACATGTTAAACCTTTTGAATGAGGGGGCAATCCTGGTTCTTTTCCAGCTGGGTCAAACTATGTAGTTTCCCTTAATTGCATTCTTTGATGGTTTAGGTGATAAGGGGCACCCCACTCTTTTAATTTATTTATTTATATTTTTTTTGTCATTTACATGGAGACATTCAGCCTGCGAAGCTGAAAACCAGTCTGGAATGTTTCAGCACTAGAAGTTAAACAAGTCTAAGTGATTGTGGCCTGTGGGCCATTTGGCTAGCTTGAACTTCCCAAATCTTGCCTTCAGTGGTTTATAAACAGTCAGTCTGGGAATCATTAAAGATGACAAGCATCAAAAAATAACCTCAACACAAGCTCAGAATGAGGAAATCTACTCTGACTCAAAGCCCCAGTCTTCCAAAATAGAAGACTAAAATCAGACACAAGATTGGTACTAGGACCTCCTGGGCCACAATTTGGTTGATATTCTAGGTCATACTACCTCTTTTAATGGGGTAGATGGACAGTGTGCATATACAACAAAAACAATGTTGGAACACTTTACATTATAAAAGTACCTCCTCTTTTCATTAGAACTTTTGAAGCTTACTGAATTTAGGAATAGGATGTTATAGCTGCTCTAATCAAGAAAAACCTCCTGAAAGTACAAGATTTCCACGTATGAGAAGAGAGATGGCACTGTTTCTCACAGCTCAGTCTTCTTTTCCTTATTTGTTATTTTCATTTTATATATGTTATTATATAAATGATCACAAACTCCATTTAAATCAGAAGGCAGTTGCACTAGTATCAAACCAAAGAAACCAGTAGCATATATACCGTGTTTATTTAGGTCGAGGTGGCTTACATGCTTTTGTGAGTTTAGAGCTCAAAGACTAAAGGATTCATGTCTCCCTGACTTAGGCAGTGGCTCCAAATTCTTTGGAAAGTCTTTTCCTGACACATGGTGACAGTTTTGAGGGTATTTTATGCTAATCACTTTGATAACACAGACTTAGCAGACTGTGAGGGTTGTCTAACCAGATGAAAAACATTCCAATGCATAAATACATGAGGTCATATCTGGACTTTCTGAACTTCAGAGAGTTCTCGTGAGACATATGGGAACACAGGTTACGGGTCTGAGCTTGTGGGAGTGACATTTTTTCTGGGCTTCATGAGAAGAGAGATTTTCAATAAGTGAAGAAAGCTTCTGACTGCTTGTTTTTAAATACTGCTGTACAGATATTTTTTTCTGTTTCAGCCAATCAGGAAAGCGAGGTTTGTAATATAAACTTCTCCTTCCTTTATTAAACTGAAACCTTGAAGGTTTTGTTGCTGTTCTTGTTACTGCTGGGTTGTTTGGTTTGGTTCAGATTTTGTAGTCCATCAATCTATGGAAACTCTGTTACGTGATTAGCTCAAGTGTATTCATGGTCCTCACTCAAGGTTTCTTCAATTTTCCTCCAAGCAATCTTATGGAGGTCACTGAAGTAGTGGTCTACTGTTGAGTGCTGCAAGAACACTCCAAAATCACATGCTAAAATCTAGGGAGAAAAGGAGAAGGAAAAGAGGGACAGAGAGAGAAATAAATTAGGCCAGCAAATGAAAGCCATACAGTAAAACCTGTGAGACTACAAGGCAAATCATCTGGAAAAAAAGAGGTATAAAACAGTCTTCTAAAAACTAACCCACAATAAAACAGCAAGTATCTTGGTGAATCCCAGCAGAAAAACACTTTGCAAACCGGATTGTTTCCTGTGATCAGCATTGTGATGTTTCAAATGTATATGTACATTCTTTAATTACTACGGTTAGCCCATGTAATTTTTGATAATTCTACCCCATTGGGAAGTTGATAGTGGGAGAAAAGTACAAAATACTGTTCCGTGTTTCTAGCCCAGGGAATTGCCTCAGAGGCTCGTGTTGGTTTATTATTTTAATTCTTTTTTGGCCTTGTTATTCCTCACCCCTTTTGGAAATCTTTCTTTTTTTTTTTTTTTTTTTTTTTCTTGGAATTGCATTTCAATTAGGAGAAGAATAGCAGTGCTATCAGGAGGCACTGAGTACCCTTGGAGATAGAATAGCTGGGAGTTGTCAATGGAATATCTGAAGTAGTCTGACAGTAGAGGTCCTATAAAGCTCAGATTACTCTTACGAAAAATTAATAAAAGTTTGCCTGTCAGAGATAGAGTGAACGGAACAGGATGGAGGTTGTTTATTGAACTGCTATGTCCAGTTGCATCCAGAGGATGATAAAAGAGAAGGATGTATTATAGACACTCAAACTGCTGGATCTGAAGGAGAAAATACCTAGATAATCATGGAGGTGTATTCTATTGCCACCTTCAATGGTGATGGATATTTTCACCAGATGACTGAAAGTTTCTTGTTCAACCTTCACTCCTAAGAAGGTTGAAATGATTGAAAGAGACCCCTGAAAACAACAGGAGCCCATGTGGAATAGAAGACATGTAGCAGTGCTTTGGAACAGCCATGCTCTGAGCACACAGAATTGCTCATGTGATATTTTCTTAAAAACAAACAAACAAACAAACAAACAAACAAACAAACAAACAAAACCACAACAAACAAGAGTTTCTGAGTAAGGCAGCATCCAACTCTCTTTGCATCTGCTTCTGCAAATGCTTCAATTCTGAGCAATGATCAAAGTACCAGCACACCTGAGCTGACCGAGTATACCAAGTCAGACATCAGAAGACAGCTTTAAAGAAATCTATGGGAGCTCAAATTCCTCCTGATGCCTTTGAACCTTTCAATATACTGAAAAGTTCTTTAGTTTTACTTTGAAGAAATTCTCTTCCACTGACATACTGGGCTTTATACTGTGGGTTAATCAGAACTGCGCTGCATCTCTGCTATTACTGTTGACAATATCTGCATGGGATGCCAATGAAAAGACCACCATTTCCCTGAAAACCCTGAAGATGTGTGGACTTCAAGACATGCTAGTGGTCTTGGACATGGATAATTGCTATGGAATGGCGTCAAGAATAAAATCCAAAAGTACTGGATAATTGCCTGGGGACGTCAGTCTGGGAAGGTTCAGTGCTATCCTGCAGTGCCATGTCTATTCCCAACCTGTTTATATGATGCAATTCAATGTAAATGGGCATGCAACGTTTGGCTAGGATGGGTGTTGTGAATGCATTGATACCTTCAAAGAGTGGGAGCAGACATCCTGTGATCAGAAGGATCTGCCAGTACAGCACTCTGCCTTTGCCTTCAAACTGCTGACCTTCCTCATACACCTGGCAAGATCAGCAGGCTTAGATCATCAGAATTGGTGCCTAATAAACATCCTGGCATGAGACACTGCAGACCTGTGACTGCTGCTTGAACTCAGGACTGGAGAAGCTATTGAACACTTTCAAGAGATAAGGCACACATGGTCCAAATTCCACCGGCTCCTTTATCTACTCACATCTGGTTATCTTCAATGCAATCTGTTTGCTGGAGCACAATTGCTGGCTAATTGCAGAGTGGCCTCAGCCATTCTGGGGTTAGGAACATGGTGAGAAGGCCCCCACTAATCTATTCCAGAAACCCAAAGGAGTCAAGAATCCAAGACTCCTTTTCCAACCTAATGTATCTATGAATCTATGAATTTTTATGATTAAATTAGGTCATGCAAAGTAAAAGATGCCATCACCTGGACAAAATGGTTTGAGAGTGGGAAGCAAATATTCTTGGACGAAGGTCTTATGCCTCTAATGAAAACATTTTGTCCAAGGACAAAGACTTTGACTCCACTGAAGTACGGTCTGTATGAGGATGTGACTTCATGTTAGTACTTGTCAGGAGATAGAACTTGAGGGTTGGACTCCAGCTCTGCAAGACACTATGTATATTCAAGTCACCTCCAGGGTTTGTGCTTTCAGCATGTACAATCTAATTTTAGATAAAAGTGACAAAGAAAATAACATCTTGCCTACTTTCAACTCATGGGCTAATTGTGAGACATCTTACATGGTCAGCTTATGAGACTTGGACTTTAAAATCATATTTCCTGAATCATCACTGTTGTAACTGAAAGGGAATTCTCCCTTTGAAGATGTATCCAAAATCCCCCTTTTTTCCTTCCCTTCCCTTCTTTTTTTCTTCTCTTTCCACTTTCCTTTCCAGTTTCCTTCTCCCTTTCCCGTTCTCCTTCCCCTTTCTACTTTTCCTTTCCACTTTCCCTCTTCTAGTCAATGTCCTTGAGAATGGATATACAATCATCTCAATGTTTGTACTGCTGCTAAAAAGTCTTTGCTAAACATCTTTAGGATGGATAAACCACAACAGAAAAGAATGCACGGCTTCAGCCACCTGGCCGTTGTGTTTCAGTATTCACAACCAGCAAAGCAAAAAGGACAAAAATTAAGTCTGTCCAGTTGGGAGGCAGCAAAAACAATCATAATTAAAAAACACAGAACAGACAGTCATTGCTTTTCCAAGCCATTCAGAGCCTTCAGAAGCTTGTTCACAGAAGCCTTGGAAAGTGTGTGACCAACAAATGGTTGGTTACGAATACAACATCATTCACAGAAAGAATGACAAATGCTCAGTTTGTGGGATGAATTACACTTCCATAATAATCTGCCTAGTCACAGAATTTAAGCCTGCGTAAGGCCAGCAGCAGTGTTTAGTGTTTTTCCTGAGATTTCTGATCTCTTTTAGGAACAGCAGGTATTTCCCAGTGATGTGGTGGAAATCCCACTTCATCTTCCACTTGGAAGAGTGGCGACAAGCCGTAACTAAAGATAACAGCATCAAAGGAAAGGAAACCACTGTCTTCTATCACAGAGAGAATTTGCAAATCTGGAGAGATGCTGTCAGCAGGAAATGATTGAAGATGAGGAAGATGTGGTGTTACCCACAGGACTGCTGAGCAGATTATTGAGGTCTGTGGGTTGGCTTAAGCCTAGCATTAACCCTTACAGTGCTGTCAGTGATCATTGTATCAAGACTACTGAAATACATGTCCCATTCTGCCCTTTCTAAGAGACTTGAGAGGAGCTGAAAGATCCCAAATTTATTTCTAAAACTGCAACTCCAGCAAGTGTTACTGGGGCGATAATTCACTTTCTAGTCACAGCATGATTCCAACAAAGATTTCCTGCTGACCAGCATTTATCCATCTGAACTAACGTTTCCTAGGGATTGCTTCAAAAATGTCTTATGAAACACTGTAGATCATCTGAGGTATAGACCTGGAAGAAACAAAATGCTCCTTTCCTTTCTGTTCAACAATGCATGGAAACACCTTTCAAACTCCATTCATTTCCAGCCCAAGTATCATTGATTGATTACATTGCTCCAAGGTTACACTGTTCATTTAGGTATGTGAGGAAGGAGCTGAGACAGGACCTTAGATCTTGGACATCTTGTCTATATTGACTTGATCTTGGAGTCCTGATGTGTCAGCCACTAACTTCATAAAGAAATAACACTGCACATGGCCTCTGAACTAACGAGGATGCCAAACCTACCTTGGAACGGGCACTTGAGGCTACAGCAATTATAAAAGAGACACACAGTACTTGTCATGGCCACTGCTGCAGACCCAGCTTTGGGGGATGCGGTTCTCTCAATCTATCCTAGGGAAAGAAAAAAAACAACCAGCAGATCAGAGGTGACCTGATGGTGGAGGACGGATCTAATTCCCAGCCTTCCAAATTCAGGAAACTGCCTGGGGGCTATGTCTTGAGGAAGGAAAGAGAAGTTTTGCATCTGTTTCTATTGCCCAAGGGTGAGATTATGCAAGTCTCAGAAGAAGCAAATCAAGATCAAAAGGAATAAAATTAGAAAAAGAGAGAAGAATGGAGAAATGGGAGTAGCTTCTGCTAGGGTATTGCTGTAGGGTTTACTCCTCCCTGTGCTGAACCTGTCAAAACCCACAAGAGGCAGAGACGTGTCACTTTTTCTCCTCTTCTATCTTTTGAACTCATCCCTTCTCTCTTTCCTGGCCCTCCCTTTCCTTCCAGTTGCTGGAAGGTGACCCCCATGGGTCTGAGGAAAAGTATGCCTTTGGCTGGGCTGCTTTTAGCTGGACAAGACACATTGCAGAGAGAAAAGGTGGATGACATGTCTAGTCCTTGCTCCGAAATGCATCCACACCACATCAGTTTTGGTTGTGTGGTCAGCAAGGGTGGAAGGGCTTAGTCTTTCTTATGGCTGCATTTCTCATTGACACCGCTCCACAGTTATTTTTAATCTTCTGCTCTCCTCAGAGGAACCTGCATCCCTTATTACACACCTTTCATCTGCAGCTAATTCCAGTGAGCATCCAAAGTGTCCTGAGATCACACACAGACTACTCCTGGCTGTGATGCATCTTTGCTTGTCTGTATTGTCCCCAGATCTCCATAGCATGAGAATTCAAGGTATTTCTCCTTGGTTGAAGTAAACTTGATCTTTCTACACCCAATAGCACTACTAAAGGCCATCTTCACCTTCCAAGAGCCCATCTTAAGCCAGCAAAGAAGGGATCTTATACACACTGGTAACCAGTCTATCCTTCTGCCATTAGAAGCTCCCATTTCTGGACGTGTTCAAGGACAGATTGGATGGGGCCCTGAGCAGCCTGATCTAGTGGTTGGCATGGCAAGGGGGTTAGAACTAGATGATCACTGAGGTCCCTTCAACTTAAGCCTCTCCCTGACTCTATGATTCTAGAATTCTTTGAAGCTCAAAGGAAGAATGCATCAAAGGCAGGAAACTGGGAGCACTCTGTTTTTCTTAGAGGGGAACAGAGAAGTTTCCAAATGGTTTTGGGAAGCGTTTTTCTCATACTGTGAGTCTTCACCTGAAGAACTCTACCATATGTCTGTGTGTTTTGCATTTCATCCTACACTGTCTTCAAATTTCCTCCTCTGCTTCAGGCTTCCCCTCCTGTCTGCTTGCTTGTTCTCCCACATGAGCCCTCTTCTCTGCAGCTATCTGTCCTCCTCACCCCATCACAAAGTGAAAGACATCATGCCCTCCTCTTGTGACACATCCTGAGAGCACTATGGAGATCCTGAAACTCTCTGCTTTTGCTCCGCCATACCGGAGAAGTATCACTGCTCACAAGTCACTTGCCAATGAACAAGGAGATCTCAGATTGCTCAAAAGCTCCTGTTACCTTATCCTTAACACAAAAAACAATGATGTTCAGTTCATCAGCAAGGCTGATCCTTTAGGCACATCCCTGAGAGCAACAATGACATTTTCAGTGCCGTTAGAGTCATATAGGGCTGGTCAATGTGACACTGTGACACTCTGTGACTCACAACTGGAGGCCAGCCAGGGTATTAAAAATGGTTTAGGCATTGAATTGCAACCAACCATTATTCCTCTCCTCTTCCACTACCACAAATTGATTTTCACTGAGAAGCAATAATTGAAAAGGGCAAATACAATTCATAACATTCATATAGCCCCATAGAAACAGGTGGGAGAAAAACAGCACCTCTTTGGAAACAGAACAAATGTATGGGATCTGGGATGCCACAGGGCATGGATGTCCAACTTTTTGGCTTTCCTGGGCTGCAATTATCGAAAAGGAATTGTCTAGGTCAACATCTACAAGGGCTGCTCCAAAAGTAATGCCTCCTAACTATTTCCATGAAAACTACAACCAATGCAAAGAGTACAATAACGCTGTTTAACTGAGCAAATTTTCAGCTACAAAATACTCTTTTTCAGCACAGTCACCACCATTACCAATACATTTTCATCAGTGATGAACAAGAGCCTGTATGCTGTGATGATAACAATCTGTACCAGCAGAAATGACTGTTATCACTGCTGAAATGCACCACCCACCAACCTCACTGTGCACACAGCCTCTGTTTGGTCTCCATGAACGTTCACCACGTGTCAGTGAATGTCAACGGGTGCCATTTTTTCCTCATGGCATACTTCAGTTCCACCCACTTGCTTCATATGCACTTCCATGTCAGATGTCATTTAGTCAGACTGCCCTTCTGCTGCCATCTGTCACACAGCAACAAAAAAATAGAAACATAACATAACATTTTGTATAGAAACAAAACTTATTCCATTTTTTTTTAATTAAAACATATAAAAAAGGGACCAACAAAAGCGCTGGAAGCCCTGTATTCACTTGGACTACGGAAGCTGTCCACAGTCCAGAAATACTGCTGGAGCTGGGTGATGACTGAGAGAAGCCCCTTGGGGACAAAGAATATGGCAGTGCTGATACTGAAGAGGGTACGTTTCTCTTCTCAGTTCAGCCTCAAGAAGTAAAGGCTGTTTTACCCTCATAATTAGAAAATAAATAAATAAATAAATAAATAAAAAGCCGTTTATCTTCCGGATGGGAAGCGGGTAGGAGGAAAGGAAACAATTTGGACCAACACCGAAATCTTCCAGTGTTTGCTGAGATATTGCCTAGTAATTTTGCCTGCTGAATGATTATACACTCTTGAGCTTGGCCCATGGTATTAACAAGGTCAAAAAACACCCGCAGTCTGTGGCAATCAAGTGAGGCATTTTCCCCAAGGACATCGGACTCAGCTGTAGCACAAGCAGAAGCAGACAGGCTCATAATGACTGATTGCTCAAAACATGTTCATTAGCTCAGGAGAACATCACCTTATAGAGGCAGAGCTAGTGGGCTTTGAGTCATTCACTCTAGCAGAAGGAGACAAGATTGGGTGGGAGGGGTGTGAAACACAGCTCAGGTGATGGGGTGACACATGATTTTCATGAGCTGGGCAGACAGTAGTTTCTAGAATTTTACAAGCGGAATATTAGCATCAATCCCAAACTCACTGGAAGGCACTTCGTGTTCAGTGTGCTCATCCATTTTATAGCAGTGGATTCAGTGGACTTTTGTTTTTCTGGTCACCTGGGGACATCTTTTACGTGTCTTCACCAGGCTCCCTAGTCATAGAATCATAGAATAATAGGATCGTTTGAGTTGGAAGGGACCCTTAAAGACCATCTAATCCAATTCCCATCCATGAGCAGGGGCACCTACAGCTCAATCAAATGCTCAGAACACTGTCCAGCCTGACCTCTAGTGTGTCCAGGGACGTGGCATCTGCTATGACCCTGTTCAACCTCTCTGGGCAACATGTTTCAGTGCCTAACTACCCTTGTAGTAAAACACTTTGCTTTTACCCAATCTAAATCTCACCCCCTTTTGGTTTGAAACCATTTCCCCTTGTCCTGTCACAATGGACCCTGCTAAAGAGTCTGTCCATTCATCAGCAAGGGAGCCTCAAAGGGCTCCACTGGGTTCATGGCCATTAACTTCTTCTTTACACCCTGCAAGCAGCCTATAGAGCTCATTCCTGCAACATCAGGTGCCTGGGGATGCTGAACTGTGCAGTATTTGCAGTAGTCAAGAGGACTCACACTGCCAAATTGCAAGATCTGTTAACACTGTAAGGCCTCTGACAATTCTTCAAGGCACCCTCTCTACTCCTAAGTACGTCTCCCCATGTGTATGCAGAATTATAAAATATATACAATCTCTCCATTTACAGTTTTCTTCACTCTCTGAATGCAGCTGCCATTACAGCTCCCAGTGCTGCAAACTGTTCTGATTTTTCATTGCACTCTTAAATTAGGCTCAAATGTTTCTTGAGCTTTCAAATTTACAGCACATCAGAAACATTTGTGTTTGGGAGGTTTTTTGCTTTTTTTTGTTGTTGTTGCTGCTGTTGTGATTTTTATCAGAGAGGGCTTAAACTAGAGTAAAATTGATAGAATTACATAAATCATGTGGGTGCTGAAATATTGGGCAGCAATTTTTAAGCTTGACAACAACAAAATTTCTGGTGTCAGAGTAGCGTTGGGAATATTTCAACAGAATAACAGAATAACAGCTTTTTGGTATCTAGAGAACTTCATGGCATAGAGAAAATTAAAGCCAAATCTCACGTTGTTTGGAAAAGGAACAATTTGGGAATGCATCAAGAGGCATGTTGGATCAGTTAACTCTTTCCTATGATTTCACAGAACAGGTTGCTACAGGAGGTGCATATACTGTTTGTAGAGCGTTTCGTTTGGCAATCAACATGTGAACGGTATCTAGCTCTGGTCCTGATTAGAACTTTTAAGTGCTGTTATTATCATTAAAAACAGTCAGGATCAATGCAGTAGGGGCGTATGAGATTGTTGATGTACTGGAGTTACTTGTATCTGGGGCCTCATAGGAAGGAGAAGGAAAAATGATTCGTGCAGTGTGAGCGCATCTCACCACAAGGAATCTGTCATTCCCTGTTCAGGATGCAACTGAAGCACAGGATTTTCCTAGCTTTACTCTTGTTAACTTGACATAGGAAAATTTCAGCACATATGCATTAGATCACTCCCATCTTCTTCATTTAAGCAGTTCCCCATGCTTAAGCCCAAGGGTGACTGTAGGAACTGTTCACTTGGGAGACCTCTTATAGCCAGATTTTCCCTGAATTTGACTCCCTCCACCCCTCAGACACTAAACTTTCTAAACTTTCCCACAGCCCTTGATCCCACAGAAGGAACAGGCTGCCCAGATTGCCCAGAGAGGTGTTGGAGTCATCTTACCTGCAGAGGTTTAAGTAAAGAGCAGATGAGGGACATGGTTTAGTGGGCATGCTGGAAATGGGTTGGTGGTTGGAACAGATGATCCTAGTGATCTACCTACACCATGGCCATCATTCCCTGGGATAAATACCTTTAGTAGTGCAAATCCCACTGCATTTATTTGGAATTCTGGCTTAGGACACAATTGGCTCCATGAAGCAGTTTGCGTTATCCACCGGCCTCATGTGAGTCAGACACTTCATTTTGGTTTCAAACTGAAACTAGAGATTTAAACTGGATATAAGGAAAACAAAAATTGCAGTAAGAGTAGTGAGGTATTGTAACAGGTTGCGCAGAGAGGTGGTAAATGCTCTGTCCCTGAGACATCCTGTCAGTCAGGATAGGGTTCTGAGCAACCTCAACTAGCTGTATATGTTGCTATTCATGGCAGAGGAGTTGGACTTGATGGTCATTAAGGGTCCCTTCCAACTCAAACTATCCCATGGCTCTACAATTCTATGATTTTAATGCTACCTCAGAGTCACTATTCTTTTTGTCTACCACTGTTTCCACACTTGGTTGCAGCACTTCCCCAGCCCTGCTACACCTCAGCACTTGGAGCATCATTTGCCATACAGCCTCCATGACCTGCACCTCGAACAGCTGTCTGCATCTCTATCTCCAGTTCTCATTCAGATCTTCGCAGCTGATGTCCACAAGAGGTCAGGGAAGGATGCCACACATCAACATGATGGTAGATTTTCCTCCTGGAACTGTCTCCTTCCTACATTGATGCTTCATGCACCATTTATTCCTCCTATATCCTCAGTCCCCAGAGGAAGTTACTGTAAGTCACTGGCTGGGTACGAGGCTAGCTCTAAAACCTGCCTCCATCCATCACAGTGGCAGATACGCTACAGGAAGGTTTTGTGGCATGGTGCCAGAGCTAATGGCCTGAAACACCACACTCTCTTCTTCTGAGCTGCTTTAGAGAGCAGGTACAGATGCTAACGGTAGTTCTTTCTGCTTCTGTGAAGGAAGGAAGGGAGCAGGGAGATTTTTAATGGTGGGTTCAGCCTCAAAACTGGAAGAATGAGCAGAGGAAGGAGCAGCACGCAGTGCAGCACAGTGGTGAGTCTTGAGGCAAGAACATACTCCGCTTTTCAGACCTTGGTGAGGGCACTCTGACTCTTCTTGTGCACTACAACATAGTCAGCAGCTCTGCTTCCATCCATCTCTGAACCACCTTCCTATCCCAACGCTTCAGACATTTAGAATCAAGGAATCGTTAAAGTTGGAGAAGTCCTCTAAGATCATCCGCCCATCGCCACCATGCTCACTAAACCATCTCTCAAGGTCCAATGGCTTTGAAATCCCTCCTCCTGTGCCCCTATAGAGCTGTGTTTTGGGGCCTTTCTCCTACTTAGAGCCCAGATTTTTTTGCTGGATGACCATTCCTCTTCACCCTCTTCTCTAGCTGTGGGATGACCAAGCAGCTGGTCAGTTTCTTTGCTCTGTTTCACCATGGAAGACAAAGTGTGGGCAGAGATCCCAGCTGATTTAAAGAAAGTTAGGGGGACAAGTAAGCACAGGAAATTTATTCCCCACAAGGAAAGCAAAATACATCATGACTTCCTTTTCAAACTCTTTTGTCAACAAACAAACAAACCAAACAACAACACAACACAATAATTTCTGTATTTCTGAGTAATCTCAGTAAAGCTGGAATCCTAGCTTTGTCCCAGAACTTGAGCACTTCTTTTCCCTCTGTGCTTGCTCCTGGCAGGATCCTGGCTTTTAGCAATGCTCAGCATTGACCAATGACAGCATGCTCAGAGGATGATACTATGACCCCTCTTCTCTTCTATTGACTGTGTTGGCTGTCACACTGCTCCCTGCTCTTTTGATTTAAAAGGAACACTTTCCTTATTTCATAGTTGATTGTATTTCATCAGGTTCATCTTCCACTGGGATATATATTCTACAAGGTGTAGTCTGATACCAAACAGAGACAGGGACACACAAGGCATGCAGTGACCCTGCTGGTTCTTGCAGCAGTATTTATGCCCTCCTGTGAACACAGGCTTTGCTGAGTGCCATAAGGAGCCCTAAAGGGGAAAGTCATCAGCTGATGTAATTAGAGCTAAAATAGCAGCATTTTCTTCCTGCAGCTTTGGCCATATAGGGCTCAACTCAGCCACCCAGATGCAGGCACTTAGAATCATTTGAGGCATACCTGGACTTCTGATACTTAAAGGTGGTCAGAGGCGATGCAGAAGATGGGTATAGAATAAAATGATCTAAATCTCATCCCAGGTCTGGAAATACCTCTCCTCCTTGAGGCCAGGCTGCACAGATCTAACTTCTACTGAAGGCTTTGTTGTATTTTTCACTGTTCTGGGTGCTGTACACCTCTGAAGGCCTTGATCCATCCATAGGAAACATCAACAGGACCAAGCAGAGGCTGGCTGGCTGAATCTGGTCTTTGCTGACTGTAACTCTGGAGAGCCATGCAGAGGGGATTCTGTTCTGTTTTGTTTCCTTCTTCTACCACATCCAGAAAAATGCAGCTATACAGATTTATTTCCCAAACAATCTGTTTTGTCAAAGCTGAATAAAACCCCATTATCACCAGGAAACTCTGAGGCAACAAACTGTGAGGGAACTGTGAAAAGCTGTGGCACCAAAACGGACTGCCTTTACAGTTTATTCCTCTGCTCAGCTCCACGACTCTGCTCTCAGCACCTGGAAGTTCGTCTAATCATCATTACTGCCATTTACTCTGATGTATTCACAGGTGTATTTTCTGCTTCTCACTTGCACAGACAGATTGCTTATTCCAAACATGGGGTCAGGAATGCAGTTGCATCCCCTTCAGAGGATTGGCATTTTAAAGGATGCCAAGAACTTAGCACACCTTCATAGAATCATAGAATCATCTTACATGTGTGAAGTAGACTTGAAGAATGCTTTGGTATTATGGACAGCACTTGATCTACTGCAACAAAGCTCCTCTGATCCAGAATAAGAATTATCTGAATGGGGCTGGATCTGCGTGAGGCCTCCAGTCTCATGGAGCCATTAGCCATAAGTGCTCATCAACCACTCCACAGAAGGGTCCATGAAACCATTATCCATTTCATGTCATACGAGCCACAGAAGACTCCTTAGTATCTTCAGGAGATATTAAAAGCCTGTAACACACCTTCTCATAAAGGAGACATTGAGATTCCTATTAACCATAAAAAAAAAAAAAAAAGGATGCTTTAAGTCCTCCTAAGAAGTGAGATCTGTAAAACTGTCATCCAGACAGCCAGTGGCCCTGGGTGTCTTAGAGATGATTTTTGCCTACACCATGCATGTAGGGCCTAAGTCAGTACTGTTTCATTCTCCTGAATTTTCACTGATGCAGGGACAACAGCCAAGACCCACAGAGTGTGCCGACATGGAGCAGATGAGTTTGCTGTGAGCAGACGCCCTCTGCATCACTGAGCACACAGCCATCCTCTCACTGCTACGTGATAGCCCCCGAAGGCACACAGAAAGCATGCTGGAAATGTTTTCCCCTGAACAAATGCTTGGCTGATCCAACCGTGGGAGAGTCTGCGGTGGCTGTAACTGTTTTCTATTTTCACCTTTTTCTAAACAGGCTTTCTATATGTGTCAGAACCACACCTGCACCCCCATTTTCTGTTCTGGAAAATCACAGGAACTCTACAGGCAATCATGATTGCTCTGTTTAAAGAGAGCCAGCCTTGGTCACAGCTCCAAATTCAGTTTGCATCTATTCCCAGACTCAGTCGTTTCTCTTGAAGTTGAAACAAGGGGAAAAAATAGAAAAAAAAAAAAAAATCCAAACAAGGGTGAATTTAGCAGCATTTCAAAGCAATCTAACCAGAGAACAACTTTTAGAAGAAGCCATTTAGGGTCAGAGACTCCCAGCTGTCCAGGTGTCCCTGCTGAGCTTGCTGCAAAACACAGTTCAGAATGATCCTGTCACTGACTGCAGGCGATCAGGGAAGATGCATTAGCTACTAATGTCCAGAGCATGATTAATCTTTTCCTATTCATTTTGATGCTGCTGCAGTTGCAACAGATGTTCAAGTGCCTGCTGGCAGTGACATATCCCCGCATGGTCCTGAATCCTTACCAAGCAAGTAATGATAAAAGTCACAGATTCCCAGGGCTGTGTCAGCTGGAGTGATTTTTTTTTTCCTTTTCCCTCTGGAAAGTTCTGCATGTTTTTTGGAAGTTTTCTTGATACAATATGATGTGTTCATGCCCTACATTTGTTTTGTCCCACAGTTCATGTGGGTGGATCAGAGAGTTGGGAAAAATGTCCTCCTTTACAAGGATGGCAACCTGGAGCTTCCCAGTGGAGGAGCAGCAGAAAGGTGATATAAGAGTGACAGGATCTGTCGCTTGTGTATAAAAAGGTTAAATAAAGCACACTTCATGCAATGTGACAGATGCATGAAGATGGGAATGAAGGACCAGTGTTCTACCTCCAACCATAATTTCGTTTTGCAGCAGAACAGTGAGCTCATGGTCAGTCTGTCACTGCCAGGTGAGTGGGGAGTTTTCCTGGCACCTCAGCTGCTGACATCAAAGAGTAACAGAACACCTGAAACAGAACTAATTCTGTGCCCACCGAGAGTTTATAATATGCCAAGCAAGAGTTGAGCAGAGGAGCTATTCCCTAGGAAAGGGTGCTGATCGGCACTGAAGAATGAGTTAGTAGCTTTCACCAAACGTAATGCCTCTTAATTATTTCCATGGAAATGACAACTGATACAAAGAGTACAATAACATTATTTGACAGAGAAAATTCTCAGCTACAAAAAATACTTTTCCAACACAGTCATCATCACTAGTGATGTATTTTTGCCAGCAATGAACAAGAGCCTGCATGCTGTGCGAGCAATACTCAGTGTCAGCGAAAGTGATCCATTGTCACCAGTGCTGAAACGCCCCACTCACCACCTCACTGGGATTAGATCCACTGTTTGGTCTACCTAAACATTCTGCAAGAATTAACAAACATCAGTGGGTACTATTTTTTCCTCATGCAGAAATTCAGTGCCACACCTTCACATCATATGCACTTCTTTGTCAGACACCATTTTGTAAGACTGGCCATCTACTGCCACCTGTCACACAGCAACAAAATGTAATGGTGAGAAGGTTCACGTTCTACTGCCATACCACCACCATCTGCCTCTGACATTGTGGGACAACATAATAAAATAGGAAGCATTACTTCCGGAGCAGCCCTCCTAAACCTCTTTCTGCCCCATGGATGCTAATACAACCCTATAAGGCTAGCTGCTTTAGCATTAAGAGCACAAAGACCATTCTGGTCCTGTCCAACCTCCAGAGACCTCTGCCCACTCACTTATTACCCATACCCTGTACATGAGGGCAGGGCAAGGTGCTCTGCCTGTAACAATCTCACCCTTGAGAAGCTATCCTATCCAAGATGATTCATTTTGCTGATGATCCATTCCAACAAAAGTAAATAATTAAATTCTTTTTAAATCCTCCCACTTTTTCATTCCTGTTGCTAGATCTCATCGGACCTTTGTCTGCCAGCTCCATTCAGACAAAGATGTCAAGGGCTTCTGATGGAAAATCCTATAGCTCCTCCTCCTCAAATGCTCTCTGTTTACAAATTAGCAGTGAACTGTTTCATGCGGCATTACAGAGCTGCAAACTGTGCTCAGTAGACAAAAAGTCAGCCCAATTCTGATGTTACATCCAGCAAGGTGCATCCCACTGTCAGAGCTGAAACCTTAGTGGCAACAATGAGAAAAATGACTCCCCACACTGCACTTAGCACACAGTGCTGAGAGATGTGAGAAATTGTACATGCATATAAAATATTTCTAGGATCTATGGATTAAACACAGCTATGGAAAAGGGAGCTGTGTAGTATGGGGGCTCCAGCAGGTCCTTTCTGCTGAGGCTCTGGAAGTCAGTGGTGTTTTGTGTGTGTCACTACCTTGCATTTCACCCCATTAAAGAGGAAAATAAGAGCAGGATTCATGCAATCTGTCTCTAACCAGATCAGGGGACATGATGACGTAAATAATGAATGGCAAGCATTTTTTTGGTCAGATCTCATACGCTCTATGTGCGGTTATAGAAGCTGTGTCATGCTCTGAAATGCCCATTTCTCTCCCCTTACTCAAAAGGCAGCTGAGAGTATCTACTAAAAGAGAGATGCTTACATCCCATCAGAGAAATTTCAGAAACCCTGCAATCTTGAAGCAAATGAGAACAGAGACAGCAGTATCTGCAGAGGGCATGAATGCTCATCCCTGAGGCACAGCTGTCTTCACTCATCTCAGGGGATTGTTAACTCCAAGCTATGTTACATGTCATGATTGCCAGTTGTTTCAATGCTGATTAAAAAATGCATAAAAAAGACTTCAATGTGTTGAAGTTGTGCTAGCAATGCTTCATTCTGGTATCACAAATAATGAATCCTGTCTTATGCGTGGTTCTTGGGAATAATATTCAACCTCTTCCATCTGTTTTCCACTCCCATATATGCCCTGATGACTGTGTCTTCCTCTATAACAGATGCAAAATTATGTTTCTTCACATGTTGGTACCATCTCAACTCATGTTGCTAGGGAGGCTAATGCAATGTGCAGCCATATTCTATAATTTAGCTTACTCCAGAACAAACACAACAAAAGACTGATCAGATGACTGAGAAGCAGCAGGACCAATATGAGGAGAGGACTTGTTCTGGATGCCAACTCCAGGCAGAAGTAATCAGCATGGGGTCATCAGGGGGAGGTCGTGCTTGACCAACCTGGTATTATTCCATGATGTCATCACACAGCTGGATGGATATGGGGAGAGCAGAGGACATAGTCTACCTTGATTTCAGCACTGACACTGTCTCCCACAACATCCTTATAACAAAGCTGAGGAATTGTGGAATAGATGAGAGGACAGTGAGGTGGGTTGAGAACTGGCTGACTTGCAGAGCTCAGAGGGTTGTTACTGGTGGCTCAGTGTCCAGTTGGAGGCCTGTACTTAGCAATGCTCCTCAGGGGTCAGTGCTGGGTCCGGTCTTGTTCAACATACTCATCCATGATCTTGATGAAGGACACTATCCTTCACCACCATCAGCAAGTTTGCTGATGATACAAAGCTGGGAGCAATGGCTGACACACCCAAAGGCTGTGCTGCATTCAGTGAGACCTGGACAGGCTGGAGAGTTGGCAGAGAGGAACCAGATGAGGTTTAACAAGAGCAAGTGTAGAGTACTGCACCTAGGGAGGAATAACTGCATGCACTGGTACAGGTTGGGGGATGGCCTGCTGGAGAGCTCTGTGGAGAGGGACACTGGGGTCCTGGTAGACAACAGGTTGGCCATGAACCAGCAGTGTGCCTTGCTGGCCAAGAAGGACAATTGCATCCTGGGGTGCATTAAAAAGAATGTGGCCAGCAGGACAAGGAAGGTGATCTTCCCCCTCTACTCTGCCCTGGTGAGGCCTCATCTGGAGTATTGTGTCCAGTTCTGGGCTCCCCAGTACAAGAAAGACCAGGATCTCCTCAAAAGAGTCCAGTGGAAGGTCACGAAGAAAATAAAGGGCCTGGAGCATCACACTTATGAAGAAAGGCTGAGACCTGGTTCTGTTCAGCCTTGAAAAAAGAAGATTCAGAGGAGATCTGACCCATGTCTATAAATATCTAAGGAGTGGGAGGCAAAGGGACAAGACTGGGCTCTTCTCAGCAGTGTGTGGTGATAGGATGAGGGGAAATGGCCACAAACTGAAGCATAGCAAGTTCTGCACTGTCATGGTTTTATGATTTTTGTTACTGGTATTCCACACCATAAAATCATGCAGTGCAGTGGGAGTTAAAGAGTTTATGCTCCAGCTCCATGGGTCATCAATAGCTCCAGCTATACCTGTCTCAGAAGAGAAGAGGAACTACGTACCCCAGAGGACTTCATGTTGCTTTGCATTTTTCATTTTCCTCTCAGAGGGAAAGATAAAAACCATTTGCATGTCACGAGACACAGGCTCTTCCCTTTTGAATTGGACCAGCAGTGGGTGCTCACTGCCACCTCGCCTTCAGAGTTTAACGTGAGGCCTTCAGATTGTCAGACACACTCTTGCTCATTTTATTTGATTTTTATTAGCTTCAATTCCAATCGTATTGTATTATATTGTGTAATTTTGTATTCCGATATCTTATTTAGTAAACTAGCTTTCCAACTCAGATCATTGCTACTGTTTTGTTTTTAGGCCCATCTCCCTTTTCCCTTTCCCCCTTCACCTTTCCCAGGGTGTGGGTCCATGGCAGGGGTGTTGGACTCGATGATCTCTAGAGGTCGCTTCCAACCCCTGCAATTCTGTGATTATGTGAGACTCAGTACATTTCATTTTCTGAAACAAATTAACACTCAGAAAAATAGTCACTGGACTGCATAAATATAGAGAAGGTGGAAACATTTGTTTAGTTTGCTCACAGGAAGAATCACAGAATCTTTAAGGTTAGAAACGTATTCTCTCAAAGTATGCTATTAAAAGAGGAGATGGGACAAGAAACAAAGCGTTCATGAACCTTGATGTCCTCTTTTAAGAGATTAGGTAACATAGCTCTGACAGTAACAACAGACAAAAACATTTCATATGGTCTTGTGTTCCTAAAACTACTATTTTCTCTCTGTTCCTTCTTCTTTTACCATATAGATATATAAAACAAAGGAAGCAGAAAATCTACAACAGCCTAGGTGAAGTCTGTTGAGCACAGAGGTAAGATTTTAGCACCGAGGCCTGGGAGGAAGAAGCAGGTGGAAGCATCTCACATCCCAGACAATTATCTGATTAATGCTCAGAGCCAGAGGGAGTCAAAGGGAGGACTTTATAATTCCTAGGCCACTAATCTCGCAATCATTTAATGTCTATGAAAGAAAGAATCCTTTTTCCACAAGGGGGTCTGGCTGAAAAATGTAAGTGACAAACCAACCAGCCATCAATTAACTTTATGAGTCAGATACTCTCTTGCTGTGCCATTGAATTCATCGGCCAGTCCTGTCCACCGCACCATTCCTACTGCCCTTTTCTGCTTGAAGAGTTAATGGGCTTTCATATCTCCCTGTCAAGCCTTTTTCTCAGCACCCTAACATTTTAGGCATGCTCCTGTCTACCTAGCAGTGAGACAGAGAGATTTTCTGTTTATTGCTGGTTATTAGAAGACATTTCTCCTTCTTCTGACCTCTGAAGTAGCAGCTCATCCATGCAGAGAAAGTGGATGCAGATCCTATTATCCCTTGAAGTGTTTTATAGCCTGAGTTAAGGCTTTGGGCCCTTCGTATTTTGTACCCAATTTTAGGACTGCAATACTTGTAAAGAGGGAGTTCTGTGATCTTAAAATTGCCCTAACCTTCAGAAGAAGATAAAGAAAAATATTTATTTATGAAACTTGAACTATTCAATACAGCTGCCCAGAATTTTAATGAAGTGGAAAGACTTCCTTTTCTCTGAATGGTTCATCTAGAAGGAGGAAAGACACCTCCCTGCCTTTCCACACAAACCCTAGTTCTTGGAGGTGCCTTGACAGAATAAAGCACTGGAGTCTGTGTCCACCCTTGGGGATATTCAAATTCAAACCTTCCTAAAAACTAACACCACTTTTATCTATTAGCCAAAGCAATCACTGTAGTCTCATTGTAGAAGTACTAATGTCCTCACATCAGAAACTTCAGTACCACAGGCATTGTATCTTGAATGGTACTGTGGAAACAATTTGCTGCACAGTCAGAAGAGATCCTGCAATGGCATTATGACCTTGACACTTCAGATATCCTCAAATTTAGTCTGTATGAAGGACAGCCACTTAAGAAATGTCAGCAAAAATTGCATCTATTTAACACCAAAGAATGAACTCTTAAGTCTAAAGGAGGCAGAGGGAATCCATACCAAGTAGATGGACTAATATCCAACGGAGGTGGAACTCACAGTGCACTCTTGGTAGACTTCTGTTACAAAATAAGCAACTGGAAACATAAGCCCATGGGAGTCTGTGATAAGACTCATTTTTTTTTCTGGGTTCCCATATGGTGTTGGATTCATGTTTCCCTGGCCAAGAAGGTATCCGCCACAAACTTGACTTTGTTCTCTCCTGCTTCAAGCTAAAGAAGTGTTGAGGTGAGTGCTGAGCAAGGCTAGTGATGTGAAAGCAAGCTGTCTATCCTGTCAGTACTAACAACAATCACCAACCTCAGCAAAGCCTGATTTGTCAGCTGGCATGCACATTGCCAGGCTGCTGGGCTTCAGCTCCCTCTCTGCCCCTGCAAGAAACAACTACAAGAGAGCCCTCTGTCTTGGCACAGATGGTAAGGGGATGTAACCAGGGTATCCTAGGCTGTGCTAACCTCTAGCACACAGTTAAGTCAAATCATCATCAGTCCTCACGTAGTCATGCACTGGATACAGGATTGCTGATTACCAAGTAGCTTAGTCCACTTGTTTCCATATAATTAGCAGGTTTCACACACAATATGTAGTATCACCATAGCAGAGGTGAAATGTAAGCTGGAAGTCAGATGTGTAGAACCCATGGCACACATGAATTTATCGGGAGAGCTTCTAAATATGTGCTTTAAGACAGCCAAATATCTATTCCTGCTCCAAGAAATGTGGCACTGATTGCTTTGAGCTAGCTGCCTGTAGGGTATAGAGGAAAAATCTTCAAAACAGTAAGACAGAGAAGTCCAGAAGAGAATCAGGGAGATCATAAACACCCATGTCCTATGGCATCAATCACCTCCATTTAAAAGATGAAGTTGTCACTGCAACTTGTCACCATACTGAGGTCTTCCTTGGGAAGAGTGTGATGTACACAGCCAGATTCTTTTCTCCTCATTCTCAGAACCTACTGGGGGTATTTCCTTCCCCTTCTTTCACTGTCTGCCCCCTTCCCATGGTCCCCAGCACCAGTGACAGAGCTGCCCACTGTGTAGCCTGGGCACACAAAGGGCTGCTGTTTGTTGGGCAGCACCTGCTGGTATGTTCTACTTCTCTATGGTTTACTTTCTGATAGAAGTGAGCAATGTGAGCAAAGGATTTACCATATTCAGTTTTAACTTTACTCTTCAAAGAACTCATTATATCATAAATTACTTCTCATACAAGATCAGATAGTTATACTTCTACGACTGCACCATTTATTAAAAAAAGAAAAAAGAAATCAAAAAAAAACTTCTAACATTTTGTGAAAGGAAATCAAAGAAGTCAATTTTCTGTTCCTGAAAGTGGCTCTGTATCATCCCCATCTTCAGTGTCTTTCAGGAATGTGAAATGGGCAATCTTCTGCTTCTGTAATAGTTAATTTCTAGTAACTGGAAAGCATCTTAAGACACTCTCAGGTTATACAGTCATCCATTTAATGGTGACATTCCTTGATGTTTTGATCTGTTCAGTGGTGAGAGCTATTAAGTATCTTCTGTCATTCTGAAACCCTTTGCCAGATGGCGAAAAGTGATTTAAGACATAGTTATATAACCCACAGAACCGAATTACAACTTAAATACAGCATACTTTGCTTCACAAGGCAGTATATGAACTTAGCAATTAGTCTGAAACTAATATTCCTTTTATTTGTCATTAATTTGTAGACAGAATGGTTTCTCCCAAGGTTAATATTTTCATTATCATCTGCAAATGATGGTACATTGCCAAAGTTCAAACCATGTCAATGTAGTGCACTTTTTACATTTTAAAATATTCGTAATACAGTTTTTATTGCTCTCTTGAAAATAATTAGGCAGAAAATGGATTATTCCCCTTCCAATGAACAGCTATTGGAAACATTTTGAAATTTCACGCTTTCAGGCACCAGTGGCCACAGAGAGAAATATGCCCTTTTCAACCAACCCCTTAATTATTTTATCTATTGAAAGATGAACTAATACATTGTTGGCAATATACAAAGCATTGTCCTCTAAATCTCTGTGATTTTATCTGTGGGCAGATCTTGGCAAATAATGAACTGCCCCTATCCACGGTGTTCTATATGAAGAGCTATGAATAATACTGCAGTACACCCCTGTTGCTCCTCCACAACAAGAAGTTTCAAGAGCTTTGTATTTAGAAACTTCATTATAATTATTTTTACAATTTTTCAATTGCTGTATTTTCCTGCATTTACTGGTCTAAGTGACCGAGAAGGAATACCTGCAAAAACAAAAGTTTGGCATTTTATTTCTTTATTGATCCATTTCCCCTCATTTGGAAAGAGCAGAGGATATTGGCTGACTATGCTTTGACTTGTTGATTGATGAAGACTAATGAAGTCATGGTCATGATCCATGTGGTGATACAATTCAATTAACTAATGAAAAACATACACACAGTGCTCAGATTCAATGCAAGGTCGTGGTTACTTTGCTTGCTTCATACCCTGTATGTCTTGGTCCAATGAGCTCTAGAAAATGTACCACATCTGGACGAGATTTAGTGCACGATAAATGTGTGAGATAAAATTGTCTTTGGAGACCAAGGATTTGAACACATAAGTTTACCTCAGTTCTTTAAGCAGATCTTATCTGCTCTGGAAAGCACTGACTTCTACATTTTGGTGGAAGAAGTGATTCACGTGTAACGTTTGTAGAAGAGTCAGATGCCTGCCTAAGAGAAAAGATGGGAAACAACCAATTAGCCTTTATTTAAGAGATGGACAGCCACATGCTGAGAGTCCCAGTGGTCAGTTAGACACAGCACACTCTAACGTGTTCAGTTACCATGGAGACAGGCACATTTTACAAACCTTTTCCCAAAAAATCACACCAATTAGGTGTGCCGTCATGCATCACATATGCTTGAACTGTTCCCCCAGGTTCCTTAAGTAATTGTGACTGATTCATTCTCCTTACTGACACGGAAAGAAATAACCTTTACTTCTCACTTCCTGTTCCAAATTTAATTCTAATATCATCTATCCATAGTTTTACCACAGCTAAAAATGGGTCACTTGCTTCAGTGATACATACCTTTGAGCTATGCTTTTAGCTTAAAAGCTCCCAATCAGAATTCCAACCAGACATCACATAGGGTGAAACATCAGTCAGCATGGAAATAAGCAAAGTTTGGAGGGAGGACCAGGGGAGGGAGGAGCAAGCATCAGGGTGTCCAGCACATGCTGTCTGACAAATTCAGAGGTTGGTCTTAATGAAAACATTGTGGTGTTTCACAGCATGATCATGCTCAGCGTGGCAGAGGGACCATTAGGCAGCTTTGTCTTGATCAGGGATGGTGACAGGTCAATTTTTTGTTTCCCTTTTGATTCTGAATTCCTGAGTGCAGCTCAGGCAGAATGAGAACTGCCCATCTATCAGCCAAAATGGCACTGCTGTGTCGCTCAAAAATTATCTCCTGGGATGCCCATCATCATAAGACAAAATCTTGCATGGAAGGTAGGTCATCCTCCCAAAATTGTGGAGAGAGTAAAACAAGGACAAATGAAGACAAACCCTTTGAATATTTGGGACTTGGATGGGATTCATTTGACTGAATGTAGACATCTGGAATGTAGATGTTTACTTACGAGTCTATTTTCTGGTCTTCCTTTCTCATCTTAGGAGAAATTCCAGCACTTCCAGCGTATAGACTCATAGAATTATAGAATCATTAAGGAAGGAAAAGTCTTTATCTAATCTGACCATCAACCCACACCCACTATGCCCACTAAACTATGTCCATTGCTCAGTGCCATAGTGCCACATCTCCATGTTTCCTGAACACCTCCAGGGATGGTGACAGCACCGCCTCCCTTGGAAGCATGTTCCAATATCCAACATCTCTGTCCAAGAAGAAATTTTTCCTAATATCCAACATGAACCTCTCCTGGAGCAATTCAAGGCCATAATCTCTTCTGCTTGTATGATCCATATCCCCTTGATCACAGAGTCACAGGATCACTGAATTGTAGGAGTTGAAAGGGACCTCTAGAGATCATCTAGTCCAACCTCTCTGTCAAAGCAGGCAGTGATGCAGAGTTACAGATCAGGGCAGGAGGTAATTTTACTCCTGTAAAAGGAGAGCTCAGCTCAGATAGAGGTACTGACATTAAGCATGTTACTCAAGTTACCTGCATTAAACATCTATGAATTAGCTCTCACAGACTCAGCTCAAGATTCATCAACTTGTATTGACTATTAATGGTAGTGTTTGGAAAGTAGTAATGTCACTGGCTTATGTAGTCTAAAATAGAAATGCTACTTTCAGTGATTAATCGTTGAAGAACTGTTGTGAAATTCAGGAGGGTGGATAAAATTAACATTTTGGAAGGCAGAAAGTGCATTTATGTTAATTAACTGCAATCATTTTTAAAGGAAGGAGAACGCTTCTGCTAAAGCTACACAGCTCTGACTTACAAGGATTTCAGCTGATTTTGCTGAAGTTCTGAGGGTGAAATTACTATTATAAGCTTTCATTAAAGTGATTGCATAACTGTATTATAAATGATTGTGCAGAGAATAATGGGGACTTTTCTGGTGGCTGAAGCTATTCCCCCCCCACCCACCCTGGATTTTATGATGGTTTTGGAGCCGAATGCCACAGGAGTGCAATGCTGGCCTCTACAAGCTAACACGCAAGCATCTTCTTTTATCTATTCACCTTTGAAAGTCTGCAATCACATTAAGAGTTTCCAAATGTAATTAAAGGATTCAAAGAACCTGGAGGAGTCCTGACCTCTCTGACTGGGCTAATATCACTCTCTGTTAATGCTTTACTGAACACCAGAACAAAAATGCAGATGTTATTATGGCGATGTTGAAGTCGGATGTTCTTCACAGGAAGCTCCTTACTGGGTTACACACTCATTCCTTGTATTAAGTTGAGGCCAGAGAATATCTTTTTGCATTGTTTAGGCCACCCAAGGCAGAATGAAGACTCGTAGCTCCAAATTTATGAGCCCCATTAACATCCTGAGGAAAAGTCCTCTCCTTTATTAAATCATTTCCTGGGAGGGGACAACTGTACAAACCATTGCTAGAGGAATGAGAATATGGCTTAGTGTTGTGGAGCTCCTGAGAAAAATTAATTAGCAAAACTTACTGTGCAAATTCAAGAATATGCAAATGAAAATGAATCTGAAGGCATGTGTGCAGATTGTGTTGATGCTAAATTAATGTTATATTAGGTGTAAATGTATAAATAGCTTACCTGTTTAATGAACTATTAAAATGTTTGCTGGGTACTTGGGTATAATAACAATTCGATTAAATATACATATAGAGACAAAGTATTTCTTGTAACTTACGAGATCTAAGAATTCTACTTTTACAATTCTGTAAGTTTTGAAGAAAAATGATTTTTTTTTTCAGTTTTAATTAAGGATTAACTGGCTATATGTAAACTTGATTCTTAATATTCCCAATCATGGTGAAGAATATTACTTGAATGCAATTGTCTCTAGGGAGTTATAATTTATTGAACACTGTTTCATGCTGTTGAACAAGAATTACCTACATGTGGGACACAGTCAATATTTTTTTCCACAATGGGCTCAAACACAGCACTTCTACATAGCTGGCAGCTGTTGATTTGTGGATACCCCAGGGACAGCAGCTATATTTACTCTTGTTAAGCCAGGACAAGATTTGTTGCTCACAACACGGGCCTCTGTTTGTGTGCAAATGTGTTATACTGAAGAAGACAACTTTACCTATTGACAGAAAGAGAGAAAAGAGCAGCCAAAATGTTGAAAAGAGTGCTGGGTGATTATTCACAACCTGTCTGGAGCAGCTGAGAATGGATGTGGCCCAGTGTGGTTATTACAGATGGAATTTTTTTTGCCTAACCTTAGACATTATCTGGCCTCAAAGTAGAGCCTATGTCTGAATCAGTCACCCTCAGACCTCTTTCCAGTATATAAGGCACAGTTTGTCATTTCTTCCTGATGTGGTTGCTGTAGGATAAAGGCATGATCAAGGAAAGGTGTTTGGAACCGCTGCTTTCTCCCATTTGCTTGTAAGACTGGCCTAAATAACCAGGAGAGCATCAGCTTTATGAGAGTTACTTGGTAATAAATCAGGAATGAAAAGTAAATGAAAGGTCTCTGAATGGCTTAGGAGGAGCCCTACTCAGGACTTGCTTTTTCCTGATTTAAATTATAGTCCCACTGACTGTTGCTGGGACAACATGTTGGCCGGGTCTCAGTGCCTCACCATATCACTTCAGTCCACCCTCTCAGTGGTGAGCTCTCCTTCCCCTTCTGGCCCTGGGATCCTGCAGCATGTTGAGAGGAGATTGGCTCCAGATGGTCCAGAGACATCGAGCTGCAATTCATCAGGATGTGTCTGAACTCAGTACTCATCACCATCCTCCATATGCACCATCAGGCTCACTTGCGGTCTTTCACTCCTTGCTGCTAATGGGAAGAATGTTGTCCTGCCCCACTTATCTCAATTTTGGCCATGGATTTTAATTACCCTTTGTAAGTGAGATCAAAAGAGATGAGGAAGGAAGGAACACTGCAGGAAGAATTTAGTCAAGCAAAACTACTTTATTCAGAGCTTACAAGAATACTGGGAAAGAAACAGCACTTATTTCTTCAGTAATTAAGCCCCTAGCTTCTGAAGTGCTTGAAGGCTTTTGTCAGCGTTGAACCACAGTCCAGCCAGGATGCTAATACACCATCCCAGGGATGAACCATAAAGCCAGTGGAATGGCTGTCCATAAACTTGATGCTTTAGTTGTATCCCAGCATGAATTTCACAGCTGCAGCCTGAAGGATTGGCACTTTTGAACCTTTGAACAAGCTGCTCTCACATGCATGCCACCTTTCAAGCTTGTAGTATTTCTCTAGTGGGAATTGTCCACCTCTGGCCTTTTGTTTCTCTCAGGGTGAGGGAGGCAAAATCCTATTCTTTGCATGGGGTCAGCACCTGCAGGCATATCATGGGTACTGAAATATTCTGTCATCTCTAGTACAGACTAGAGACTGAGTTATGAACTGTCACACCTCATGTCCTCCTCCCACCCCTGCATCCTGGGCCAGGAAGATAGGACTGTGGACAGCAAGAGTTGGACTTGATGTTCTCTTACGTGTCCCTTCCAAATTGAGATATTTCATGATGTCATTACTTCTTAGCCAGGGGAATGGGCTCAGCAATTTTCATGTTCTTTCCGTTTTTGTCCTCGTTTCTAATATGAGATGTACATCAATGGCTTTTTTATAAACAACGCATATTTCAATTGCAGATACTTACATCAGACATCTAAAATGGGGGAAGATTAATCCCAGTGGTCCACTTAGTCAAGTGGGCAATTTACCTTCCTTTCCCTTTCAAGACTGAATTATAGATATATATATATAGAAAAAGAGGTAAGAAAGTAATGCTTTAATGTGAACCATGTATTCCAAACTATTATAATTTCTTTTTCCATCCTTTAATTTATGAAATACGCCATGTATCAGCTTGCCATCAACCACATCCTTGGGAGCAACATGGATCATTTTCATGGCTGCTGGAGACAAGAGAACATAGTCCAAGACTAAACTGTAGCATGGGAGAAGTCCATGTGGAAGGACCAGTGAAGGATGAGGGAACCAAAGTCTTAGGCTATGATGATGCCCCTCAGCCACCAGAATTCTAGGAGAAGGTTGGGCAAATACTCACTAAAAGCATGGTTTGAGTCAATGGAGACCATCAACTTTTTGACAACTGTCCAGATCTAATCTCAATTATTTCTCGAATTTTGTGCGTGTTGCCAGTGCCTTGTTTCATGTCCAAGGTGTTTATTGCTGAAACTCAGAGTTATTGACTGTCTCATTTGCACAGTCCAGAATGGATTACCCCACAACCCCATCCATGCTCTTTTCTAGGCAGTTGCTGTGCTCCCTGTTTTCCCAGTACTGCAAGGATCAGAATCCTCCTCATTTCCCCTACCCTTATCAAGTGCTTCCTAATATCAGGTCTTCATCTATACTACAATTTAACCCCATGACTTCCATGTTCCAATAGCCATAAGAGGATTTTTACCTTTCTGGAAGCAAAAGGAACAGCAAGATAGACATCACTGTCAGAGAAAGAGACCTGAACTTGGGGCTGTATCCACTCAAGAGATATTGCATTGCAGTTGCCAGAGCAATAAGTAGGAATGTGCCACAAGTATGCAAGAGAAGAAATGGAACAGAGAGAAGAACAGATACCTTGTCTAGCATCCTTTTTTCAGATGGTAATAAAATGAAACATAAAAATTACAGGAGGAGGGTCATAGAGGAATTCCTCAACAGAAGCTCAAACTGTACCTTCAGAGAACATAGAGGATTTACAATAGCTTAGTTGTAATCACTTCCTTTCTTTCCAGCAGCCACAAATGAGAACGAAATATCCAAATAACAACCACAAAACCTTGAAGAAACACAAAACTACAAAATAAATAAATAAATAAATAAATAAAAAGCTTCCTCCTACAATCACAAAAGGTAGCCACCTGAAATTGTACAAAACTCAGAGACAGCAAATTTGTGCATACAGGCAGAAATGTCAAGGTCTGGGGCACACTGAAGGCACAGTAAAGATCTTGCAAGGAATGTGGCTGCCCGGCTGGTTTCCACTGGTCATGGGTCACTTTACTATCACCACTTGTTCTCTGGATGTTGCTTCAGAGGTGGGGACGTCTGACAGTGCTTTAGTGAAGCATAGTAACGTTGCCCAGAGAGGTGGTGGGTGCCCCATTCTTGGAGACATACACGGTCAAGCTGAACAAGGCTCTGAGCAACCTGATCTAGCTGTAGGTGTCCCTGTTCATGGCAAGGGAGTTGAACTAGATGGCCTTGATGCATCCTTTTGAATTCAAATTATTCTATGACAATTGCTAGGTCTGGAAGAACTAAAGTATACATTTTACTATTGCAGGGACATGGGTAAGAAAACCTGTTTCACCTTCTCAGAGCCCAAGCTGGAGCTGAACTCAGAGCATCACAGCCAGCCTCCTGCACCCAGTCCTTGCCCTCTAGTCACAGTTTGATCACATCTGCACTCACTTGTCCTTCCAGCAAAACGCAGACAGTTTTTCATTAAGTCCCCAGTACTGAAAATCTTAATTCCTCTAGTTTCTGATAACAAGAAGGAAGAAAGCAAAAGTTAATATTGATGTCTCATGTGATTTTATCAAAGGAAAGGGGATTTGCAAGTGGGGGATGAGAAGTATCCACTGCATATGCCATCTGGCAATTCCACTTAATGTAGACATAATAGTGAGACTCTTCCCGATCCTCCAGCTTGTGGGGGCAGTGGGTTGGGAAATCATGCATGGGCACTGCAACCCTGAGCCCTACAGAGAACACCCAAAACCATTTGGCATCACGAGAAAAGAAAATGAAAATATAAAACAACTCAGAAAACAATCCGACTCAGCCCCAAGCACCCTGAGCAACTCTGATTTATTCTAAGCTGTCAGGAAAGAAAAAGGCACTGAGAACTACAGACAACAAATGCAATTAAAAGGAGAGGGGAGAGAGACCTTCCCTGTAATCGCTGTTTCCGGAAGGCAATATGCTGTGGATTATAACGTCTCAGGCCTGGAGTGGTACCATATGGTGAAACTCTGTTCCTTCAACATTAAATCCTGGCATTTTGCAGCTGTCAAGATAAAGCTGTTTATATGACTAACATTGTAGTTTGTTTATAGGGAAATAATATGTAGCAAGTTATGATTAATCAAGGTGTCCAAGACCTGCTGCAGGCGCCTGAAATAGATTGTGTTTCTCAGCAGAGGCTTTGTCTCTTAAATTATTGATAATTTTTTCTCTCTTCTTCCATGTGTCAGAGTGTGCACTGCTGCTTCACCCTCATCCCCAGGGCACACATGGAGCAGATCTCATCCCCATCCTGCTCTCTGCTCCTCTTTGTGCAGAGGGAGCCAAATGGAAAAGCTGGAAAGGAGCTGAAGCTAGAAAAAATGCCTTTGGTGTGCAGACCCAAGTGGGACCCACTCCTTCCTTCACAAGATGTGTCCCTTTTCCTCTAAAAAAACCTTCCTTTGAGTGTCCTGAGGTTCTTCTTTGTGATGGTTTGTGGTATTTAAGGTTGAGTATCAGGAAAATTTTTTTCTCATAATGAGTGGTAAGGCATTGGAACAGGCTGCCCAGGGAGGTGGTGGAGTCACTGTCCTTGGAAGTGAAAGGTGTAAATGTGGCACTGAATGGTCTAGAGCGGTCACAAGAGTGGGCTGATGGTTGGATTAGGTGGTCATACTGGTTTTCTCCAACCGTAATGATTCTAAGATTTTCATTGCTAGAGAAGCTGTCCGTTCTACAGTGGCACACACACCAAGCCACAATCTCTTGCCTATGTTCTTTTCACTACCAAATGGAGCTGTTACATCGGTCCTAGAGTGGGAGAGGAGCCAAAATGTTGCAGTGTTGGGAAGTTTCTGCTAATGCTGTATGCTATGAACAATCCACACACTGAAGGTGAGTGAAATTAATAACGGCAACTGAAGCTGGATTGCAAGAGCTCAGGACTTCAGCCATGTCTCTGATTGGTGTGTATTTATGAGAAAATTCTGAAAATGGTGAATGGATGTGGTGGATGCCCCATCCCTGGAGACATTTATATCAGCAGACTCTGAGCAACCCGACCTAGCTGTAGGTGTTCCTATTCAGTGCAGGGAAGTTGGACCAGTTGATCTTTAAGAATCCCTTCCAACTCAAAAAATTCTATGATTCTATGAAATGTAGGATGCATCCTGATAGCAGCACAAAAAACTTGGTTATTTCTATCTCTTCACCATTGTCACTGTCCTTTGGCCAGGTGTCTGTGTGGCTTGTATGTTGGATTCTTCTTTTGACTAGATGCTATTATCATGCTAGGTGCAAACTTTTGCACAATTTTCTATCTACATTACTTGTTTATTGCACAGCAGGAGACATCTAGCAGTTACCAGTGGAACTACCAAGAACAAGCTCTGGTCCTGAATAACCCTCTTCACAAGAGACCTATAATACTTGAATATTTGAGAGCAGAAAACAGTTGGTTTGTAACAGAATAAGCCCAGAGAAATCAATGCACTTGCACTGGAAGTACTGCATATTGTTCTGATATCCTCCTGGCAAAAGTTTTATAACCAGCCTGCCTTTTCCTTTGCCAGTTTCCCCTGCTTCACCCTCCTGTTTGGACACATTAATGATTTGGATCATTTCAACAGGGCACGCACATCTCACCCCATTACTTTGTAGAAGCTTTTTATCAAGCCTCGTACGCAGACACACAGGTCACGCTTTGGATCTGGCTCAACAGACACACATGCACACACTGTACCCTTTCTCAATGGTAATGCAACAGCCTTTTAATCTGGAGATTCATCACTGCTCTGCTCCCCCCACAAGACCCAGAAGAGATTTATACCTAGTCCTCTGCCCCTGTCAACCCTTGCTGCAGATTAATCGATATTTTCAGGTTGATCCTTTCAAATAAGGTGCCTGGCAAAGGCAGCTACCCCATCTTCCTGGATGAAATGCTTATAGGAAACAATCCTATTCATAGGAGGCTGTTAATAGGAGCTGCAGAGAGAGTTATAGATAATCAATCCAGAAATCACATTCGTATATGGCCACTGTAGTTGCTTAATTAAGCACAGCATTCTGGCGTTAGACATTAAGGTGCTTTAAGGTCTATTTATCTTCACAGAAAATATCCCAAAAATATACTAGCAATTCTCTGCTAACCCATCCTGATCTCACCTGTCTCTGATGGATTAACAGGATAAAGTGATTTAAATGCTGGTAAGTAACTTCTGGAGAAGGTGTGGAATCAATGAGAGAGTGAAGGAATATTTACCTTTGATGCTCTGCTGGGCAAATTGTTGTTTTTTTTCTCTCTCTCATTCAAGTTCCAATTTTCTGTTGCATCTGTCACCTCGGCGGTGTGCTCTGCTTACCTCAGTCAAGTCAGTGAGAATCTTCTCCTTCCTTACGTAGAAACAGAGCAGGGCTTCACCCAGGTTACTCCTGCCGTAAAGAAAAGAGAGATGACAGGAAGAAGAGTTGGGTTTCCTGCTCACAGCAATCAGGAGTGGTGACAAAGGGGGTACCAGCAGCACATTGACCCCCAGCTTGGTCAGGTATCATAGAATCATAGACTGGGTTGGAAGGGACCTCAAAGGTCATGTAGTCCCAGTCCCCTGATGTACGCAGAGCTGCCAACCACTAAATCAGGTACTAGACCAGGTTGCCCAAGGCCCCCTCTAACCTGGTCTTGATCACTTTCAGGGATAAGGCAACAGAGTCACAGCTGTTTGGCTGCTCTGGATAACTGCCTATCTGCTGGATGTTGAGGCAAGTGCTCATTATAAATCCTCTCTGTTTGTCTTCTTTATATAATTATTATCTTTTCCACATTCCCTCCTAACATATGTGCAAATAGGAAATGTCTTTGGGGACTTTTTTTTTTTCCTCATCTAATTTCTCCTGCAATTCTTCATCCTTTAGATCCTCTACTGTTTCTGTTGCTAGTGAAAATTCAGACCATGTGACCATCAGCTCCTCAGAGACTGGACTGGGTCCTAGAAGCACCTCAGTCACCTGATTGTTCTTTCCAAAATCCTCCTGTTCCCCAGGCACAAGACAAAGAAATTCTTCATTAGATTTCTAGACAGCCAACAGATGTGGCGGATATGATAAACTGCAAACTGCCAAGGGAAAATGAAATGTAGAATCACAGAATGATAGACTGGGTTGGAAAGGAGCTCCAAGATCATCTAGTTCCTACGTCCATCCATTAATGATGGTGCACTTTCCATGAAAAAAGCTTTCAGGGTTGAGTTCAGGTCTTCATTCTGCGTGGCATGGCACTGTGAAATCTGAAGTAATGTTGTGCAAACTGAATGGCAGGAGAGTTTTCAGCTTGAAGACCAATTAATGGGAGCTTAGCATGGGAGCAGTCAAGCCCTTGAGCTGACTGTGTATAGCTGATGGGTGTCATTTTAGACATCCCACGTCTTTCCTGGCCTCAGTACAATTTGTGAAGGGCTTGAGAGTCTCACAGGCAGTGTCACATTTGCTAACCTGGATGTCTAATGGAGCAAATGGAACAAGATGCTTATGTGCAAGGAAATGCGTAATACCTGTCTTAATTGAAATGAAGATGTATTTTATAAGAATTTGTCAAAGGGATCTGCAAATAAAAAAAAAAGCTAAGCTTTCCTGACTTCAACAATTAGGTGTAGAAAACCCAAATAATACCCAATCTCAGCACTACAAGCCTACTGTAGGAAAAAAAAAGCCAAACAAACAAGGATTCAAGTCCTTCTCATATATACAATGATAGCCCTTCACGTGAAGCACAAGGCCATTTTTATCATCAATTCCTACCATTTGTTGTATATCTTGGCAGGGTGAGAGATTGGGCTAGAAATCATCATTGCACTGGAAGGTTGGGTGGCAGCGAGATCCAGTCATGGTTCAGAGTACTGTGACCCCCCTCCATCCTCCCAGCTTTCATTAATCCCCTGGTGACAAGGGCACATAAAACTCTTGATCCTGGTGCTGGCAGTGATGGGGAAAGCTGTGTTGAAGGCAGACAGACCCTGCAGTAGGTGAATCCCACGGTGAGATAAAGGCTGGCATGCCCTGTGGACTACAGGCACACCCCATGAGTTACATGGCTCATGGAGGAAGGTGCGAGAAAGAGGGGATAGGGGATAGCAGAAGAT
Source organism: Odontophorus gujanensis (assembly GCA_013399175.1). Lineage (NCBI taxonomy): Eukaryota > Metazoa > Chordata > Aves > Galliformes > Odontophoridae > Odontophorus > Odontophorus gujanensis. The sequence continues at coordinate 77,109 of VXAB01014236.1, read as the reverse complement.
CAATGAAATCAAAGAATAATATAAATTATACAAATCAAAAAACACTTCTTCCAATTCAATGCTTTTGATTTTTGCTGTTCTGGATGACTGCAGGAAGAAATGCTTCTATACAAAGAAGTCTGTCTTTTTGTACAAATTAAGTTAAAGCTGCTGGATGTATGGCACAAATGTGGAAAAGCCCTTCCAGACTCTCTGGGGATGCAGGCCATTCCCACAGCATTGGCTGCTCATCTGACAGTAACGTCATCCTGCAGCCATGTGGGATGCATGCTTCCTCCCTGCCCCCTCCTGTGTTTGCCTTTGGCAACCACACAATCATGAAATCACGGAAGCATGGAACATCCTCTGTTGGAAGGGACCCACAAGGATGATAGAGTTCAACTCCTGTTTCTACACAGAACCACCTCAAATTCAAATCCTTCATTTGAGAGTATTTGCCAAATTCTTCTTGTATTCCAACAGACTTAGGGCCATGGCCAGTTTCAGGGCCTGACCAAACTTGTTACACCAGATCTTGCCCGGAACACATGAAGTCATAGGTGCACACAGCTGGGATCCATTCACCAAGGAATCACACAATCACAGAACTGTAGGAGTTGGAAGGGATCTGCAGAGATCACCGAGTCAAACCCCCTGCCAAAGCAGCTCCCCAGCCCAGGTTGCACAGGTAGGCATCCAGGTGGGTCTTGAGCATCTCCAGTGAAGGGGACTCCACCACCTCTCTGTGCAGCCTGTGCCAGTGCTCCGTCACTGCACTATGAAGAAGTTCCCATGCACAATTGTGTGGAACTTCCTATGCCTCAGTTTGTGACCATTTCCCCTTGTCCTATCATCACACCCTGCAGAGAAGAGTCCAGCCTCATCCCTTTGCCTCCTGCTCCTTAGATATTTATGTGTCATCCCTGGAGAGATGGAAGCAGATGGGCACTGCAGAGGGATATCTCTACCTCACTCTCATCTTCCTGGTTGATTATTCTTCTACATGAGACCCAAGAAGCTTTTAACAACCCAGGCTACCCAAAGTAATGAATGCAACCACAGAATACTTTTCTGCTTCAGTAGAGATCTCGATGCTAGAAGCAGGTGAGAAACCAAAGTGAAGATCTATCCTTTCTTATGCTATATGATCAGACTAGATCACCCATATTCAGGTCACATATAATCTCACTCAAGCAGTGCAAAGGCTCTACGGGTCTTTCCAGATTGTCAGGCTGCAAAAAATAGCTCCATGGGTGTGTGGTTCAACTACCATGACTGCATGACCCAGCTAGAGAAAACACAAGCTGACAATATTGATTCAGAGGCGCACTAGAAAAGTTGATGATGAGGGAAGCTGCAGTGAAGATGAAGAAAGTGCTTGGAAACAGATTTGTTTTTACGAGTGCAACTTTGGAGAGGACTGCTCCAAAAACATTTACCTGTGCAGGTAAAATGAGGCACTGCTCTCTCTGGTTTTGGTCTTTTAGTACTTCTGTGTCCCCGAACCACTGAAGGCCAAATGCAGCAAGGACAAAACCATCCTGCTGAGGCTCCTGTCCAGGAGTAAGTGTCACTGCAATTTCAGAGAATGAGAGACCATAAAGAGCACCGTAGGAACACTGGTGCATTAGAGCACTGTCTTTCCAGCACTGGATAGAAGACGAAGTTACTCTGCTAAGTGCAGTGACATCTTAGTTAGCCCAGGTACCAGCACAGGGATGGTGGTTGATGGTGCTTTCTACCCCTTCAAGCAGAAAAGAAACACACCTCCTTGAAGCATCGTTACTCTTTCTGGTGTTAGACAGCAACACCAGATGATGCTTAGGGACTCCCTTTGCCAGAGGATGGAGTGAGCAGAAGTTTTACAATGGCATTTCTAGTCCATATCTGCAGCTGGTGGTTAGTGTGGTTTCCTTTCTACTGCTCCATCTCTTGGAGCCTCATTGGAGTCTGAAATAATGCATTACAGTTACTAAAACGTAGGGGTTCACAAGGGGTTCGAGTGTGGAGGAATTCCATTTCTTCTGAGCATTTGAAGCCATATATTTTAGCCACAAAGCAATAGATGAGCACAGCTGTTTCCTGCTGAGATCCATCGTCAGTTCCTAGCTGTGCTATATCATATTTGAGGACAGCAAATGGAAAAGTTTACCATATCCGCAGCAGAGGAGTATGGGGACCAGTCAGGTGGACAGTCAGTACCCAGATTAACCTTTCAACAAACCTGAAGAATTCCCTGCAGTGTCAGTGAAAGTGAGAGCAGGCCAGTTTTAGATCTCACCTATCATTTTCCTATTTATTTATTTTTAGCCCAGATTTAGAAGTCTATTTGCCAAGGCTGATTTGTTCTGGGAGAGGTTTGCTCCCATTTGGTAAAACCAGCTGCTAAAATTGATGTCAGGTTCCAGACCAGATGCTAAATGACTCCCCCTGCTAATGCCATTGATTCCCCCTCCCCCCACCTCAAAAAATAAAAAAAAATAAAAAACACTTCTCCTTCTTCAGTGCCATGCAGGAAGCTCAGAATAATAAGAAAATAACAGATTCTCTTGCTATCCTCTCTTTAAATTTGAATGGGGAAAACTTTAAGTGTGTCCTTATCATTGGCCCTGCTTCTTGAACTAATGATTATGAGCCTAACAGGACACGGTGGACTTCTTAAGGTCCAAATATCTTAAGAGCTTAAGGCTGATTTTTTTTTTCAACTGTATAAAACACCACTAAGTATCTACCTTCACTTCTAACTATTGAAATATGATTAAAAATACAATTGAAATTGCTTAAATCCCTTTGGAAAAAAAATGACTGGTAGTCCACAACTTTATTCCCCTTTCTTATCTAAAAAAAGTATCCAGAGGATCCTTTCAGGATACAAGATTTGATTTGCAGCTCACAGACTACATTGTTTTCCTCCATCCACTCCTCCATGCAGTGCCAGCATGATAAAGGATGCTCCGGAAGTAATGCCTCCTGTTTTATTATGTTAGAACAGTATCAGAGGCAGATGGTGGTGGTAAGGCAGTAGAGGTTAAGCCCCTCCATCAATATTCTGTTGCATTTTTTTTTTCCTGTGACAAACGGCAGCAGAGGGGCAGCCTGACAAAATGGCGTCTGACATGGAAGTGCAAAAGTGTGTCATTGAATGCCTCCATGCAGAAAAAACTGCACCCATTGACATTCACTGAGAATTGCTGAACGTTTCTGGAGAACAAACAGGGGATGAGAGCCCTGGTGGGTAATGTATTTCAGCAGTGGTGACAGGGACTGTAGGTTGCAGGATTTTTATGTACACAGCACGTGGGCTGTTGTTCATCGCTGGTGAAAAGTCAGAGCTAATGGTGGTGATTATGTTGAAAGCCCTAAGAAATGCTCTGTCAACCAGTGTCACTGTGCTCTTTGTATCTGTTGCAATTTCCATGAAAATAAATGGGAGGCATTAATTTTGGAGCAAACTACACTCCTCTTTCAGACCTAATGCTGCAGAGGATCAAGTTGCAGTTAATCCCTGGGCTCTCCAGTTTTCCAATGTTAATCATAAACGATGTTACAATTCTTCTGGAGCTTCGGAAGAGTCTATTATCAGCATAACGCAGCTCGTGTTTTAAAATCAATTAAAAAAAATCCATTATAAATATTTTAGGAATCGAACACAGATTGTTAACAATCTCTCAGAATAAGAGCTGCTAAGTCCATATATCTTACTTGGCTTTTCTGCAGGGACACCTTGGGACTTGGAACTGAGGTGATGAGGATGCCATGAAATATATGCAGATCTTGTTTGTCTAATGAAGGAGATTGTTGCTTAATTCAAAGTCAAATTTCTGATTGCACCGAAGTTGCACTCTCATGTGACCTCTTCCTCATATCCAGTGCAGCAAGATATTATATCTCTGTGAAGTAGTTTCCTAAACCTACTGTCTTTCTAAAACCAGTGTTTAAACACCCTGATGTCTGCAGGTCACTGGACTCTAACCCTCCACCATACTCTGTCTGAAACATTGATGGTTGGGTTCACTTCAGGTGACTTTTTCCATCTAAAACTTTAGCATTTCCTATGGGTGTGCTCTATCTTCTATAAGGATGAGTCAATTCCAGCTGCAAAACTTAAGCTCTGGAATCTGTAAGGCATGGGTCGTAAGAAGTGCCTTAACTCACCCTACAACAGACTCCAGCATTTGTTGACTCGCAGCTCTGCTGGCTGTAGTGATGAAAGCTCACATGTATACACGTGAGCCTAATTATAGATTCATAGATTCATAGATGCATTAGGTTGGAAAGGACCTACAAGATCATCTAGTCCAACCATCCTCCTATCGCCATCCCTACCCACTAAGCTACTAAATCAAATCCCTTAGCACCTCATCTAAACGCTTCTTGAACAGCGCTAGGGATGGTGCCTCAACCCCCTCCCTAGGCAGGCCATTCCAGTGCCTGACCACTCTTTCAGAGAAAGTTTTTTCATATTAATCTAAATCTTCCCTGGTGCAACTTGTGGCCATTCCCTCTCGTCCTGTCACTAGCAATCTGGGAGAAGAGGCTGACCCCCTCCGCACCACAATCNCCCTCGTCTAGGTCATCAATAAAGATATTAAACAAGATGGGCCCCAATACCGACCCTTGGGGGACACCACTCGTAACAGGACGCCAGCTGGACTTAACTCCATTAACCACTAGAATCGTTTGAGTTGGAAGAGGCCCTTAAAGATGGTCTGCTCCAACTCCCCGGCAATGAACAGGGACACCTACACCTAGAACAGGTGCTCAGAGCCCCATCCAGACTGACACTGAATGTCTCCAGGCATAGAGCATCCACTCACTACATCTCTGGGCAACCTGTTCCAGTGCCTCACTATGCTTATCGCAAAAAATTTTTTTCTTATATCCAATCTAAATCTCTCTTCTCTTAGTTTGAAACACCTTGTCCTATCACAACCGATCCCGTTAAAGAGTCTGTCCCCTTCTTTATTATAACCCCTCTCTAGACACAGAAAGTCTGCCAACTATTAAAATGCATATGTTCATTCTGATGTATAGTCTCACAAATAGCATTGAATATCGTTGCTTACGTAGCTAAGCTTCTATCCCCTTCTCAGCTATTTTTACTATATAACTTGCACCTGAGATAGGTGCCCCAGCTCCATTTGTAGACAACTGAGATTGAGTCAATACATCAGTGGAGTTTAAGTTGTCATTTGATCGATGAAAAGTGGGTGTCATCTCTATGAGAGATGAATCACTCTAAATTTGATGGCCCACACTGAATGTCTCTTCTGATAAAGAGAGCTGAGGATGACACGCTTAGAGACAGATGCTGCACCATAATTGTTGGATCCCATCCCTAGATAACTGTCTAGACTACTCTAACAACCTCAGTCTAGATAGGCACTTTTCTTGGGGTGAGTCCCCTATTATGAAGACACCAGTCTTCTTTATACTGACTACAGGAGGTATGTAGACCCTATTATCTTCTGTAGCTTATGTAGACAATCTGCTGATTTGCTCCAAGCCAAGGGACACTGATATAATCATATTCAATACAGACTGGCTTCCCACAAAACCCAACCTTCTGCTAACAGCTCCTGAAATTTGGAGGTCCCAAAATGTGGGCTGGGAAGTTCCTTTCTATGGAAGCAGATTTCACATCCTCTGTATAGTTACGTTAAGATTTGTTTAAGGTAAACTCTTGCTACAGTCCACAAATGTCAGCAAAGGTGTAGAGATGGGCACAAGGCAGCTAGACCCTACAACCAGCCTGTAGAGAAAGCTGATTATCAGTGATATTTGACCTCACTGCGGGAGAGAAAGTTAAGAAGTTTACATATTGAAAAAAGAAGTCCTTTGAATCTTGGCAGCTGTAGTTTGGTCCTACCCTAGATAAATATGAGCAGAAGAGGGCACAACAGTTGTGAAATATTCAGTAAAGGAATATAAATCATAGAATCATAAAATCTTAAGAGTTAGAAGGGACCTTTAATGGCCATCTAATCCAACTCCTCTACAGTGATCATGTACATCCACAGTTACATCAGGTTGCTCAGAGCCTGATCCAGCCTTGCCTTGGAAATCTCCAGGGACAGAGCATCCATCACCTCTCTGGGCAACCTGTTCTTGTGCCTCACCACCCTTACTATAAAGGACTTTTTCCTTATATACAACCTAAACCTACCTTCTTCAAGCTTGAAGCCATTTCCCCTTGTTCTGTCACAACAGACCCTGCTAAAGAGTCTGTCCCCTTCCTTCCTGTAGCTTCCCTTTAGATACTGACAAGCCACTCTCAGGTCACCTTGCAGCCTTCTCTTCTCCAGGCTGCACAGCCCCAGCTCTCTCAGCCTGTCCTCATAGGAGAAGTGTTCCATCCTTTGCATCATTTTTGTGGTCCTCCTCTGGATGCACTCCAACAGGTCTATGTCTCTAGTGTGCTGAGGACTCCATATCTGGACATAGTACTGCAGGTGAGGCCTCATCAGCACAGAGTAGAGTGGCAGGATTACCTTCCTCACCTTGCTAGTCACACTTCTTTTGATGCAGCCCAGCATACAGTTGGCTTTATGGGCTGTGAGGGCACATTGCTGGCTCATCCACTTGTACCTCCAGGTCTTCTTCGGCAGGCCTGTGCTCAATCCTTTCATCCTCCAGCTTGTATTGGTAGTGATAGTTGCCTCAAGCAAGACACAAAATCTCGCATTTGGATTTATTGAACTTCATGAGTTTTACCTTGGACCAGTGCCCACGCCTGCCTATATCCCTCTGGGTGGCATCCCATCCCTCTGGTGTGCTGACCACACCCCACAGCTTGGTGTCATCAGCAAACATGCTGAGGTGCACTTGACCCCAGTGTCAATGTCATTGATGAAGATATTATAGAGTATCAGCCCCAGAACCAGCCCCTGGAGAACACCACTCATCACTGATCCCCATCCAGACATTGAGTCTTTGACCACCACTCTCTGAACTTGATCCTGCAGACAGTTCTTTGTCCATTGAACAGTCCATTAATCAAATCCATATCTTCTCATTCTGGAGAGAAGAGTGCTGCTTCCCCAGTCCCCTACCAAACCAAACACTTTACAGCTGTGTAATGAGAAGTTATCAGAGAAGAGCAACATAAAAAAGTTGTTCAGTACCTCAACCTTCTCCTTGTCTGTTGTTACCAGATTGCCTGTGTCACTCACTAAGGGGGCATGCCCCCCTGGATTTCCTTTCCTGGTTGAGAAAGCCTTGTAGGTTGTAGAAGTCTTTCTTCTTCTTGGCATCCCTTGCCAAGTTTATTTCAAGATGGGCCTTGGCTTTCCTGACCCCATCCTTACACAGCCTAGCAGCTTCCTTATATTCTTACCACTGTACCTGTCCCTGTTCCCACTGCCCGTGCATTTTCTTCTTGCTCTTCAGTTTGATCAGCAGGTCCCAGTTCTCCCATGCCAGTTTGTCTCTTGCCTCCTTTCCTGACTTGCTTCACCTGGGGATGGAGAGCTCTTGCATGATTGAGAAAGCCTCCTGAAAGATCTGCCAGCTCTGCTCTGCACCTGAGCCCATTAAGACAGTCCTAGGGTGTTCTGTTGACTGACTCCCTGAAGAGCTGGAAGTAGGCTTTCCTAAAGTTCAGCTTTCTAATCTTACTTTTTACCTGTCTCATATCACTCTGGAGCATGAACTCAACCATAGCAGTCACTGCAGACCAGGCAGCCTCCAATCCTGATGTCACCGATCAGTTCATTTACACTGGTGAGCAATAGGTCCAGTATTGCATTCCCTCCTGGTGGGGCCATCAATGAGTTGACTCAAGAAGTTATCTTGAATGCATTCCAGGAGCCTCCTGGATGGCCTACACCTCACCATGTTACTTTTACAGCACATGTCTGGGTGCTTGTAGTGTTGCCAGCATCTCTCCAGGCAGCAGGTCCTTCAAGGTCCCATGCTAGCACCCTGTCCCTCTAATCTAGCTATGCCATCCCACGGTTTACCACGGGAAAGCTCAGTATCCACCTCCACCCCCTCCAGGTCTAAATGTGCATTTGTTTATTAAGAGTTCTCTTTGGCATAATGGTCTGTAGGTCAGGGTACAGCTATTGCTGCAGATGTAAGCAAGCATGTAGGGCTGGAGGCAAGGCTGGCTGCCTTTGAGGAGAGGGGCCATAGGGGAGATACAGAACTGCAAGCCTGGAGAGTGCACTCTGAGATGGTTCACTTGCCTGAGGATGGCAATGAGAAAGTCAGGAGTGAATCCAAAACAGCAACAGCTGAGCATCTGGGAGAGCAGAGGCTCCGGAACAGGTTATGCAGCGAGATTGTGGACATCTCACCACCCTCGTAGTAAAGAATTTATTCCTAATGTAGATAGAGTAGGTCTAAATCCTACACCCTTCTAGTTTAAAGCAATTTTCTCTCATCCAGACTTTCATTTGAGTGCTGCTTTTTTTTCTCTTTTTTTTTTTTTTTTCTGTTTGGCTGGTGTTAGTTCCCTGCATGCTGAGCTGACAGCTACATTAAGAGACCTGAAAATACCATAGCAGAACTAAAGCAATTATTGTAATGTAGCTTTAACAGGGACTGTAATGAGAGAGAATTAAAAATGTGCCAGTCTCATCACAATTTGTTGTTTCCATGACCTTTCAGGGTATCGAGAGACAAGGAACAGAGAATCACTCCCCTGCTGTTCCCTCCTTTCTCTTGCCATTGTAAGGATGAATGAAACATGGAAAACAAACCCAAAACCATCAGCCCTTCCTTCAGGGATGTCTGTGGTTCAGCTGCTCTGGTGCTGGAAAGGAATAAAGCTCATCACCCTCCTCTTATCCATTCAGATCAAATTTCTCCAACAGATTCCTCTGTTGTTAAGGTGAAATCCAGGCCACTCGTGCATAAATGTGGTATGGGGATGGGAGTTGGCTGTCAATCATGCTGACATGTGAAAGAAACATCCCATCAGGGTGTCACAGCCCTACCCATACACATTCTGCCTGGTACAGCTCAGAGGCCTTCAATGTCCACACCTGAAACAGAGAAACCAGCAGTGCAGGGGCCTATTGACAAGCACTTGTCAGTTGTGGTGAACCATCCATTTCTTCACTGTGCATGCAAGTGCCCTGGCCATCTAGAATGGGCTGATGATGTTGGCTGTCAAAGCTCCCTGGAAAGTGCAGGGAATTGTCCCTCTCCTTCAGAGCACAACAATGGATATTGCAGTATGGTTGAGGGAATGACGTGATTTAATCATGACAATTCATAGATATTTATGGAATTACAGAACAATTAAGGTTGGAAAAGACTATGAAGATGTCTAACCCAATCATCAATCCATCACCACAATGCCCCTCAGAGCCACAACTACCATTGTCTTGAACACCTTCAGAGGTGTTGACTCCACCACCTCCCTGGGCAGCCTGGTCCAATGCTTCATCACTCTTTCAAAGAACTTTTTCCTAGTATACAATCTGAATCCTCCCTGGCATAATTTAAGGCAGTTACCTCTTGGCCATCCAGATCAGTCTGAAAAGTGATGAAAAGATGCTGAGCTTGATGATTCCAGGTACATGTGAGCAGGAAGCCTTTTCATCACCAGCTCTGTTGTGCCATGCTAGAAGACCATGTCTGTGGCCACTCAAAATAAGTAGAATCTAGTGGCTAGAACATAAGCTGGTTACTAAGAGATGAGGTTATGCAATAGATTTCCTTCTGATGTCCTTGAACTAAGCTGTGTGTGAAAATGTGCTACACCTAGACCTTTCTAACCCAGTTAAATTCTATGCTCTATAAACACTGGAGGGGTTTCCTGATCGTGTGTAGATATGTTGCTGTGGAAAAGCCAAGTGATGGCTTCAACTGCAATCAGACCAGCATATACCATGATGGTTTGCAGACGTAGGGTGTCTCAGCTTCCAACGTCTATTTTTCAAAGCAGAACACTTTTTTGAGACACTTACAAGAAGTTTCCTGTTTGACAGCCATAATGGGGGAAAATGTAATGTTGTCAAAGGCAAGATTGTGACAAAAAAGTGAATACCTGAAAATGAGAGTATCCTTGCATCCATTCAGAATAGGCAACAGGTTAGAAAACACCAAGCAAATGTGGTACCAGCACCCTAGGCAGACAGGAAAGGAATGGCAGGGAACTCATCATACCACCCAAATCAGCAACATGGACAGGGGTTACACATCTCCCTTAAGAAGGAAAGTCCCCACTGATGCCTGCCTGGAGTTTGTGCTCTGACTGTATGACCTCAGCTACCTGTGCTGGTAAGAATGTGTGACATCCCTTGGCTGTAAACCTCTACAGGGCATATTCTCATTTTTAGAATAGGGTACCATAGGGAAACTGTTAGGTCACAGCTTGAACTGGTGACTGAATACATTATGAAGGAATTTGGCTGGCCCAGGAAGCACAGGCAAATCGTTTGCACCTGCACTCCCCACTTAACCAGAAGGGGGTGAACCTAGTGTGGAGCAACCCTATATAAGAGCCAGACACTGAAGGGGCAGTATCTCTTGGACATAGGTTATTTCCTGGCTCCTTTTATCATTTGGGTGAGTGCAATTCTTTTTGTATGTGGCTACTGGCTTAGTTATGAATATTTAACCTGGTATTGTCAAGAACCTGCCAGAAGCAATTTTGCTTCTTTGTAAGCTGAACAGGTGGTGAATGCCAATCCTATATATTCTTCTGTAAGGTATCTGAAAGGAGTTAAAGGATTATGGAATTTTTAAACAAGGACTGGACTATGAAGAGGCCATTATTGTGCAGAAGACTCATACGTTCCATGCTAATCTGTGCCTCCTTTCTTTAGGATATCACAGGACCCAAAACCACAGGAAAAGATGTTCTTTGTGAAAGCGCTTTGTGTTCATCATTAAAAAGGGCTGTGGGAAGTTGTAGCAAAGGGGATGAGTACAAACACAAAACAAAGAAAAACAGCCATGCTTTCAATTAGATTTTCATGGAGCTGAGATGAACAGGCCTAACAGTTAGTGAGAAATACACTTTCTTTTTAAATTTCTGACTTTCTAACAATTTAGAGAGATCAGCACTGCAGAGTTCAAACATCTCCTCAGGTGGCTACCTGTGTTTAGAGAAGAAGCAGATGGTAGACAGCCAGCTGGGCTTGGAGGTCAGAGTTGTGATGCACTTTTGTAAATGTATTACCAAGTGCTATCTGAGATGCCCTAGGGTGTTGAACTCTTGAGTATGGCACAAGGGAAGTTGGATATTAAGAAAAAAATATATATACTCGAAGAGTGATCAGGCATTGGATCAGGCTGCCCAGGGAAGTGGTGGAGTCACTGTCCCTGAAGGTATTCAAGAAGCATGGAGGTATCCTACTGAGCCATGTGGTTTAGTGGGAATGGTTGGACAAGATAATCTTAGTCTTTTCTAACTTTTTCTAAGTTGAGTAATTCTATGGTTCTATGACAGCAGCTCCTTCTGAGCTGTTAGTAGAGGCCAGGATACCATGGGAATCTCAGATGGTACTCAATATCTGTTTGTACAACTGGACACTATCTGCAGCTATGCCAAGGTACAGCTGGTTGTCTCAAAGTATTCATTGATCTTTGTCCATCTTCTACCTGCTTCGCTCCAATTGACAGCATAACTGAACCTCCTTCTACTGAAAAGTGGATCATGAACAGATAAAAGCATGTTGTGACACAGCTCTGCTGTTCTCCATTGTTACAGCCAACCACACTGATCAGTATCTAGTGTATATCTGTACGGTGGAAAAACTAGTATCTAATTTCTAGCTGAACTGCACTATTGGATGCAGGAGCCTCTAAGTCCCTATCTTCAGCCCTTGCTGTCATGTGGGATTGGCTCAAATACAGCTACTCCAGACTGGACATCTGGTTTTGATGGTAATGCTTTGCAGTTGTGCTAGTGACATGTGTACATACTTGTTTCTAAATCTGTTTCTCAACCCTGACAGGTCTGTGTGCCAGTCCAGATCCTGGCACTGTCACTCACAAAGGTGGTAGTCTTCCACTCAGTCCAGACACTGTTCTTGCTACATTCTAGATACTGATGTCATTCTTACAAACAGAGCTTGTGTGCTCATCATATTAGAAATTTAAATACATTTAAATGATAAAAAAAAAATAGGGACTTTCAAAGATCATCTAGTCCAACCCCATCCTGAGAGGGAGCTTCCAGACCAACACACGTTAGTTTCAAGATCCTTCTCTGAGATGCTTCAGTGTCATGACTCAGTACTTTCACTGAAGAGAGATCACCAAGGTGACTCTCACAGCAGAGAAAAATGAAGTTATTTTGGAAACAGATTCTGCCTTTATTGTTTCTCTGTGCTACTTTAGACTGATAGTATTATTATTATTAATGTAACTAGATGCTACAAGAAGGACATAGAGGTCCTGGAGCAAGCCCAGAGAAGGACTATGAAGCTGTGAAGGCTCTAGAGCACACAACTCTTATTGAGTACAGCTGAGGGAATTGGAATTGTTCAGTCAGGGGGAGAGGGGAGACCTTATTTCTCTCTTAATCTCCCTGAAAGGAGGTTGTAGCAAGGTGGAGGTAGGTCTCTTCTCTCAGGAAACAGCAGCAGGACAAGAGGGAATGGCCTCAAGTTGTGCCAGGTAAGCTTCAGGTTGCACATCTGAAAGAATTTCAGAGTGGTGAAGCATTGGAACAGGCTGCCCAGGGAGTGGTGCAGTCATCATCCCAGATGCCTTTTAGAAAGGGATAGATGAGGCTCTGAGGGACATGGGTTAATGAGTATGGTGAGATTGGGTTGATGGTTGAAGCAGATGACCTTAATGGTCATTTCCAACCTTAATGATTCTATGGTATGATCAAAATATAGCATCAAACCATTAAGACTGTGATTAGGCTAACAACACATGTGTGATTTTTCTTCTTTCCTTAGATATAGCTTGTCCTTTTTCTTAGTAATAAGATTTTGAGTATCACAAAATGGAGGAGCTCTGAACTTCCTCCCTGTGACCAGTTGCCTTCTGTATCTTTAAATGACATGAAAATACAAACCACTGTCCCAGTCTTGCTTGTAGTTTCTCTCTGCAATGCCCTCCAAAACTGTCATATTACTTTCCAGAAGACTTGAGCAGATCTGGGTACAGTGTTTGCAGCTTTGAGTCCTTTAAAATAAAAATTGCATGTTTTGAGACAAAAATGTATTGAAAAAGATTAGATCGAGATGCCCTGCACATTAAAGTCAAGAAATAGTACTGTCTGAAAGGTCTTAACTCTCAATCCATAAGTAAAATGTATATATTACTCTCCATTTTATTTCTTCATAAGCTATTATATCAGTGCTTATTACTGCAGAAGAGATCCTGATAAATCTTGAAAATGCTATGAATAACCTAAATTTATGAGAATTTCCCACTACTAAAATACCTTGGCTGAGGACTGAGTGTGCTAGGCATGGAGAACTCTCAGCTCTGCGCTGTAGCTCTCAAACAGATAACATGGATTTGCTTTCAGGTCTAGGTTTTTGAAAGCAGAAATTTTTTTTTGTAAAACTAAGAGCATTACCAGAAGGTTGGAGGGGGTGTTGGGTATTCTTTCCCCTCTGTCTGAGTCCTGCTGAGGCGACACTTGGAGTGTTATGTCCAGCCTAGGATCTTCAGTACAACAGAGATGTGGATATCCAGAAGCAAGTACAGAGAAGACCACCAGGACAACAAAGAGGTGGCAGAATCTGATACTCAAGGAGAAGCTGTGGGAATTGGAGCTGTTCAGCCTGGAGAAGGCTCCATCTGAAGAAGGTAAACCTGCCCAGGAGTGCCTCCAACATCTGTTGCTCTGTAGTTGTGTCATAATCCATTGATGCTTAAAGGTTCTCGTAAGAGAGTTGACAGTGGGGAAACAAGCTATGTATGGCTAGCAGAAGATTTCAGACTCCTGATATTCTTGCAATATTCCAAAATTAGAGATATTGTATAGAATCTAGCTATGTAGTATTTGGAAGGAGAAATCTCTCTGTGATGGAGTTGCTCTGATGTTAACTACTTTGATACACTTCTGACCTCCTACCATCTGAAACCTGCACAGCGGTGCTTCAAACACCTACTTACCAAGAAAAAAGCTGAAAACCAACAGATTGTTCTGACTTTTAAAATGCTCTAAATACACCTGGGGCAAGCACCAAGGTGAAGAGGTATTTAAGAAGAATGACATTGTATTAACAAGAAATAGAAATATTAAGATGACTCCTAATTCCGTGATTTGATGCAGTGAACACGACAGAGGAGGTGACAGAGAGATAAGCCAGTCTATTCTAGTCTAGAATAGAGTTCCTACCGTACTAAAAATCCTTTTTAGTAAGGAACTACAGGAGTGATCTCATCTCTGCAAGAGAAATTCCAGCACTTCAGTTAGTAATGCAAGCATTCCTGGAGCAGGTGACAGATTTGTCATGGCATGTCACTTCATTTTTACAGATGAAATTCAGGATTGCACTTGTCTATAAAGACAAGCTTCTGCAAACTGACTCCTTGCTTATTGTCCACAGGGCTGTGAAGGCTGCAGTGGCAGCTCAGACTTCACGTAGTGGTTAATACACCCTGCTAGTTACAAGAATCTGTAACATCAGGACTTCAACACTCTCAAGAGTGAACAGATGGGAGGAATCTCCCATCAATGCCATTGGCAGCAACACTGTAATTTCATAACTCTTTCTGTCATGAATAATCAGTCTTTAAGTTAAATGTATCCCTATACTGGGCAGGAAAAAAAAGGATATCTGAGCTTGCATCCCTATGCTGACATATAAAGAATGGCTTAAGACTGTGAATCCAGTTTCTAGAACACGTGTGTACCATAAATAGGTGTAGGTATTCATCACTGCATATAGAAGCATGATGGATGGGAAGTCACTTGGGTTCCTTCCCTTAGACCTTCAGTGACTGCATTTTCTGTCTGAGTGGGGAACTTAATTCAGGAAGGGGTGATCTTTCTCCTTGGAATTTTTTCTCTATTAACTATAGAAAACCCTAGAAGATCAATTTAGACAAGGTGCCCATCACCTAACTGAAGTTGTACATTGAATTCAACCTGATGCAACTTACCCAAGACCACAAAGAAGAAGTGCTGAGTTGCATCCCAACTGGCTGCTCACATCTCAGAGCCCTCCACCACTGGGTTCGGATTCACAAATAATGGCAACAGCTTGTTGCTCACCACAAATGAGAATGCATGAGCTCATAGTTAACTCAGGCTAAACCCTGAGAGTTTTGAGAATTATTTATCAGTCCTTAGCAGGGATGTGCCCAAATCACATAACACAGTGTGAATTTCCTTATCCTGTAGTTTCCTCCTGTTCCTGGCAGCAGCAATATTGCTGAGCTCATCTAGGGGTGGGATTTGGTAAGCTGTTAGGAGACCCCACTATGTCTCTAGCATCCAACTCATTCCACTCCAGCTGAGGGGTTACCAGCCACTCTGTTGTTGCTAGCTCATTGATTTAATGAGGTACACAGCTGTCATCTAAGCTAGAATCATAGAATGGCTTAGATTGGAAAGGATCTTAAAGATCACCTAGTTCCAAGTGCCTGTTGTGGGCAGGTTTGCCACCCACCAGATCAGGCTGTCCAAGGCCCCATCCAATCTGGCCTTGAACACAGCTGGGAACTGGGTGTCCATAGCTTCTCTGGGTAATCTGTACCAGTGCCTCACCATCCTCTCAGTTAAGTATTTATTCCTAACATCTAACTTAAATTTCCCCTCTTTTAGTTTAAAGCCATCCGCCCTTGTCCTGTCACCACTAGACTGTGGAAGAAGTCAGTCTCTCTCCTGCTTATAAGATCCCTTCATGTACCTCAAGCTAGCTATGGAAATGGCAGACACTAAGCTCTTATTGAACATGCAGACAGTCAATCTATGACTTCACCATAAGGAGGCAAACACTTACCACTGAAGGAGCTCTGAGATCATTCTGTCTGTTCAGCTTGGAGCACATCACCAACAATACAGATGGAGTTTGCTGATACCTGCAGAGGCCTCAATTACAAAGTAGATAAAAGCACAGAGGAAAAAAAAAGTCAATAAAAGAAAAATAGAATAAAATCATAGAGTTATTGAGATTGGAGAGACTACTGAGATCATCTAGTCCAACCATCAACCAATTCCCACCATGCCCAGTAAACCCTGTACCTCAGTGGCACACGTACATGTTCACTGAACACCTCTGGGAATTATGACTCCACCTCCTCCTTGGACAGTCTGTTCCAATCCCTTAATACTCCTTATGAGAAATTATTTGCCTAATATGCAACCTGAACCTCTCCTGGCACAACTTAAGGCCAACACCTCTTGTCCTATTGCTGTTATCTGAGAGAAGAGGCTGAACCCCACCTTCCTACAACCTCCTCTCAGGCAGGTATAGAGAGCAATAAAGTCTCCCCTGAGCCTCCTCTTCTCCAGGCAAAACAATCTCAGTTCCCTCAGCTGCTCCCCATAAGACTTGTGTGAAGCTGTGGATGGGATGAAAGCACAAATGAATTTCTATCTCCTTCACCTCCTATAAAGCAAGCAAGTTTTACAGCAAGGTGGAAGGGAGGAGGTGTGGAGGAGACCTGTTTCTCAGCAGAGACTCAGCTTCTCTGCTTCTACTTAATTGATTAATTCCTTCCTAGCAGAGTCATCTGTTTGATGTGCTTTTCCATAAAAGCAGTTCAGAAAGTTCATGGGAGTTAATCCGTGAAGATGGCTAGCACTGCAAAACCAAGCATCTGATTAAAGGACAAGGCGATTGCTTACAGCTTAGCTGCATTCAAAGTTGTTCCCAAAGTCTTTGCTAACCTTCGTGTTTCAAAGTTCATTCGTTGGCACTGGGGAATTTAAAGGAGAAGCTTTCTGTTTAATAGTACTATTATTACTGCAGTCAAAAAGCAAGTAAAATATGTTCACAGGAAGGCCACACACAAAGTCGCATATGCGCAAGAAAAAGAAGTAGATTAAAAGATGCACACAAGTACAGACAGGCCCCCCCTTTCATAGCCTATTCAAAGCAGCTTCGTGTGAATTCAGTACATGCACTCATCACTCACAGACACAAGCAAAGCTATTACTTCTGACAGAGATTTTTACTCATACCCCAGAATTTAGAGAAACAAATAGTCTAAGTGTTGTATTCTCTGTAGGGGGTTGCATTACTGCTACCTGAAATAGAATGTGGCCATCGAGATGGAAAGGTGGCCAAATTCTCCTAAGAGAGACATAGCTCAAGTGTGATGATGCTGAGTGAAGTAATGAGTCAACTTAAATCCTCCAATGACACTATTAGAGTTAGTAATGATGAGGGACAATGTGGAAGAATTACAGCGAGACATCACGCTGCTGAGTGATTTTATGGTAAAAATAGCAAGTGAAATTTGGTGGAATTAAGTATAGGGTGGTATACACAGGGAGGAAAAAAAAAATCAATCCTAACTTTATAAACAATGATGAGCTTCGAATGAACTATTATGTACTCAGGAATGAGCTGATGTTTATAATAGGCAGTCCTAAGAATATGCCACCTCAGTGTTCAATGGTAGTGGGAAAAAAAAAAACATATTGAATGGTAAGAATTAAGAGAAAAATGAGAGATTTTTAAAAGATAGCATTAGTGTTTCCCTAGGTAAATTCAATGTGTGGCTGCTTTTTGAATGTTTTCAGTAGCTCTGGTGTCTCTGTTTCAAAAAAGGTACAGCAGAACTGGAAAAGACATATAGAAGGGCAGCAGAGCGATCAGAGGTATGGAACAACAAAGTACTCTAGGAATACTTCATTTGAATAAGAGATGACAGAAGCGGGGTATGATAATGGTCTATCAAATTACGAGCGGCATGAAGAGGATAAAAGAGAGCAAGTATTTTTTTGTTCCTTTGAAAAGACAAAAAAGGATGCTTGAGATGATAGCAGGTCAGAACAAAGAACCTGCTTCACATGATCCGTGGTTAGCCTGCAGTTAATCCTTCTTGTCCAAGGGATACTGAAAGTGCTAGAAGTTTACTTGCTCCAAAAACTGTAAACAACTTGACAGCAAAAATATTAATGGAAATCCTAGTAGATATAAGTATGCCTTAGGAATATTTATGATTCTGTCCTTTAGACATTGTAAAAATACATAGAGAAATTGTTCCTCTGTGCTTCCCTCGATTTTACACTCTTAGTGTGACCCATCATTAATGTTGTCAGTATTTGTATTATAAAAACCATCACACTAATTTCCCAGGCTCTCTAAAGGATGGAAACATTCTACGCTTGGCACAGTCCACTCTGCTCTCCCAGCTATGCTCATCACAGATTTACTAAAACCAGTTTCCAAAGATGCTCTTTTTCTTCTCTTGCATTCTCTTTTATTTTTTCTCTTCTCTTTTTTTCTACCTTTTCCTTCTTTTTTTCCATCCAATATCCAAATTTCAGTGATGTTTTCATAGAATCACAGAATCATGGAAAAATTAGGGCAGGAAAAGACCTCTAAGATCATCTAGTCCAACTACCCACCTACCACCAACACTGCCCACTAAACCATGTCCCTAAGTACTTCATCTACCCTTTCCTTAAACCCCTCCAAGGACAGTGACTCCACTGTCTCCCTGGGAAGCCTGTTCCAATAACACCGTTCTTTTGGATAATTAATTTTTCCTACTATCCAACCTGAACTTCTGCCTGCACAACCTAAGCCCAATCCCTCTCATCCTGTAACTGTTACCTGGGAGAAGAGCCTGATCACCACCACACCACAACCTCCTTTCATGTCATTTTAGAGAGCAATAATGTCTCCCCCAAGCTTCCTCTTCTCCAGACTGAATCCCAGTTCCTTCAGCCATTCCCCATAGGACTGTTTTCTGGACATTTTACACCTTCATCATGCTTCTCTGGACGTGCCACAGGGTTTCAGTGTATTTCCTGTAGTGAGGAGCCCAAAGCTTAATGCAGCACTTGAGGTGCAGCCTCACCAGAGCTGAGTACAGGGGGATAATCACCTCCATGCTCTTTCCAGTGGTGCCCAGTGCCAGGGCAAGAGGCAATGAGCACAAACTGGAGAACAGGAGGCTCTCCCTGAACACCAGGAGGTACTTCTGTGCTGTGTGGGTGCTGGAGCACTGGCACAAGTTGTCCAGAGTGGTTGTAGAGTCATCTCCTTGGAAATCTTCAAAAGCTTCCTGATTGAGAATGGATGGGACCAGTCGGCCTCCAGAGATTTCTTCAAACCTCAACTGTTTTGTGATTCTGTGATTTTGTGGGATGTCCATACTCCTTCTAACTCAGATTTCTTGGGATGTTTCATTACATGCTGTACTAGACTGTTACATAAAAGTTCTTCCCTACTTCCCCTTATTTTTTTAATTATCTAGTGGCTGTGACTCTCAGATGGTAACTTGATAGCTGTAGTAGTTAAAGAATTGGGAATTCTTACTGACACTTCAGAGATGTTAAAAGTGATGTATGTTATGCAAGATTTGAACTCCTGCAAATTTTCTTAAGTTCTCGGTGATAAGAGCATGAATCAAACCTCATTGCTTTGCCATAGTGTTATGCAGTGGATATTGTTTTACAGTACTGCAGCCAGATCAAGGTAAGGAAAGTGTTTAACAGTACAAAAAAATATTGACCAAGCCACAATTCAACTCTATGAGGAGCCATGTAAAGCTCCAGGAGACAAAGAATCACAGTGGAAAGGACGTGAGATCTGAACTACTGCCTCTTCCATGTGACCTCGCCCATGGCACAACACTTCCTCGTACTTGAGCTTCCCATATATAGTGAACTTTACCTATTCACTGTGTAGCTGCCTTTCTTTCAGGAGAATTGTGTTAAAAGATTGCCAAAACTGATAATGTCATGACCATTTTTCATTGACTATGGCTGACAAAGTCCAAACATGTCAAATACAATATTAATAATGCCCACAGGGACAGCCATTATAGGCCCTTGGTTTCAGTCTAAAGTAGTACTTTAAACTGAGTGTTATTGGAGGGCTGGAGACAGATGGAGATTATTTTGTATGCTACTGTAAAGGGCATTAGGATCCCTTCTAAAATCTGTCAGTAGATGAAGCTGCCTATGCAGTTAAAGACCAAGTTTATTGTGGATCTTATAACACCTCCAGAGTACCTTCATGGGAAGACATGATAAGCACTTGTTGAAATAAGACTGGTCAAGAAAATTATAAATTATTTATTTACAATTTAATTTATAATTAAGAATTGTCTCGCATTATTGAGGCATTTAATTAAGAAGCCCAGTCACCACTCCAACCAAGAACTTGCTCTTTTCCAGAATGTATCAGATCCTGAGCTGGAGCAAACAGGCTTACCTCTGCTGGGGCTAGGATATCTCATCAAACTCAAGTCAACTTCAAGGTAGCTGTCAGCACGTGAACTAGTGACTCTGCACTCCCCTCGTGGTCAGAGTGGACAAAAAAGGGCATAGTACATCTAGTGTGAAACATTGGTTTCAGGAGGAAGAACTGAAAATAAATGTCCTAAAACTGGTAACTTTTCAAATTAGTTTTAAATGCAGACAGCAATGAACAGTTCCCACGGCCAGTCACATAAGAAGGATAAACAGAGGCAAATTATTAAACAGCTGAAAGGAGTCGTTGATGCTGTGTGATTCTGAGAGAAATGAATCACTGGAAGTAATTGGACCAATATGCACTTTCTAACTGGCTTCTCATTGCCTCCAAGGCAGAATATCTTTTCTATATTGCAGAAAAGAAAGTAATAATAATAACTGGGAAGTTTGTCTGCTAACAACAGAGCAGGGCATTTTCACTGGTAGTCAGAGTCCTTTTGAAGGACTGAGAATGCCAGTGCTCAAGTACAGCAGGGTCAGACACAACTTTGGACAAATCCTTCATCTTAGTGTCCTACAAATCCCCCTGCTCTTTTCTTCTCTACATCCCACATGCATTTGTTGGGAAAAATGCAGCTCCTAATCATGGATTTGCAGGGTCCTTTTATAAGACCCTGTCCTCATAACACTGAAAACACCCTTTATCTTCAGTCCTGCAGTGGAGATGAAGGGCTGCATGGTGCAGGGAGCCTGCAGTTCCCAGTCTTGAGTCAAAAGCATGTTAGAGATGTGTAGGTTGGGTGTGAAGGCTGAATTGATAGTCTTCAGCATTCCTTTTTGAGAAATGGGACAAAGAGATGCACTGGGATTCAGTAACATCTCTCATCCACTAGAAACTCAACACTTGTCTCCTCCATGATGGGTCACCAGACCCGTCCTTTCTTCTTACTGTGTGACCCTGACTGGAGATTGAGACCCTGCTGGAGAGCATCACAAGCAACAGAACAACTGGGGTTGGACACAGCTATTTGGAAGAAATAATCTGTGGCTAAAATATGTGCAGGTTGTCTGGTCAAAAGCATTAACCTCTGGAGAAAATGATTGCCCAAAAGGGTTAGGATGAGTCAGACTAAAAATACTGTAGCTTAGAATAAAAACCTCCGTGCTTTCTTGCAGTTCAGCTAATCCACATTAACAGTTCAGTTACATCCTCATGACAACAAGCTCACAGGATTTTAGGACCAAAAATCACCAGAAGCATTTTTGACAACAGCTAGTTTAAGCAGTAATTGTTGTCTACCTTTCTCTTTTCTTTCACTCAGACAGACCATCACTTAATTCAGCTCCATGGATAAATTTTCTTGGGAGTGGATATGCGAAAGAGTTCACTTCTCTGGACTTTCTATTCTCTAGAATGACACCTGTCTCCATCAAGATAAAAACAGAGGTCAACAGAGGCGGCTGAATTTTAGCTAGAATCACATACTTTTGCTGTGGTTTAGAATTCAGAACACACACACAAAACAAACAGACAACAACAACAAAAAAAAAAACAAGAAAAAAAACAGTCAGGACTGATCAGACCACCTATTTATACCTTTTCTGTGTCTTTCTTTCAGAAGATGATATCATTCTATTGATGAAGGTCAAGCTGATCTTAGCTCCTTTCTGACCCATTGAATATTAGTACTGGCTGGAGGCAGGAGAAGCCAGTGATTTGATCCGACAAGCCAGGAGGTAGTACACCAGTGGTACAGCAGGACACAGGATGCACAAATGAGAGATGCCACAATCCATTGTAGCAAGGGAACAATATTGGATGGATGGACCAATGGCCTGAAACGACCCAGTAAGGTCAGGATGGAAAGATCTGTGGTCTGGTGCAGCACTGAAAATCTTTCTCTATATCCATTCCCATTTTAATTGGACAAATCCATGGTAATCTTTCTGAGCTCACGATATGATCAGAAATTTATTGTGTAAAATTTTGTGCCATCATGAACCAGGTCACTCCTTTTCCCAAGTTCATATATTCTGTGATGACAACACCAGAAGAGCATGGTTTAGTGAGCACAGTGGTGATGGGCTGACAGTTGAACTAGATGAACTTAGTGGTCTTTTCCAACCTTAATGATATTATGACTTTATGAAAAGACTGTGTTTGGTGGATAGTCTTACATCTTTCCTACGCTCTGCTGCAAATCAGACAGCTCCTTCCAGCTACTTCCCACAAAGAATATTTGTTATATCATGATCCTGGGAATTGCAAATAACATTGTTTCTGATGCAGAGCCATGGAGAACAGATGGGTGATGAGACGACTAGGACTGCTGATTTGCCAGGTCTTACGATGGGAGGGAAATCCCCAAGCAGGCACTAGATGCTCCATAATGCCCTGTGGCACATCTGTTGCTCCATAATCCTTTGTCTATAAACAAAGGACATTGGTGGACTGTAGGTAAGTTTGGATTTAGCATGTGGTCAACAGCACAGGAGAGAAGCAGTGGCAAGTACTCTGCTCTGCAGATAAGTAGATGCACCATCAGTGCATTTGCAGATGACTGTGCACTTCTGTGCTGTGCAGGTGCCAAAGCATTGACACAGGGACCCAGTGGTTGTGGAATACTCTCTCTGGAAATCTTCAAACCTGCCTGGATGTGGTGCTGGGCACAGCTCTGGATAGCTCTGCTGGAGCAGAGGTTGGACTAGATGAACTCCAGAGGTCCTTTCCAACCTCAACCATCCTGTGATAAAGTAGCCACAGAAAAGAGAAAGATGAGCTATGCTATCTGCCACTCAACATGTGCCTGTCTCTTGGCTAGCCTGTAATGCACACTTACCAAAAGCCAAGAAGGCATTTGAAGGCATCAGGTTTACTCCCAGATGATTTTGCCTGGACTTCTTCCAAGGGGTGGTTTCAGTGGCCAAGTATTTTGGTAACAGGGGTCTCTATCCCTCCAGGCTCATAAAGACATGGACAGCTGGCAGCTATTTCATTTCAGTCCTCTTGCCTTTTCATCCTGTGAAATTTCATGCCAGCTGTGGTCACCTGTTTGATTTCTCTTTGAGTGTCTGCCTTCCTCCACAAATTAATTTTGATTATTTAAGCTTGTCTTGTCTGGCAGGGAGAGGACCTCTTAGCTGTGTGAGTTAGAAGCACTAGCTCTCTTTTTATCTTTTTCTTTTTCTTCCGCGCTATGTCTAATTTTGCGGTTCTCTGCCTTCCCCAAAAATAACCTTCAGACCCAATTCTGAACTGTCATATTCACTATATCACAGCTGTCTGCAGACGGGGCTTATCACTTGCAATCCACTCAGTTACACTTGTGATTAAAACTGATTGCAAATGTGATCCTGGCTGCTCAGCCTGGAAATTGGGAACGTCTTTATAATTTCTGACAGCAGATCATGAAGCCGTAGATGAGTCTTGCAGGGGTGCAGAGGCAGGACAAGATCTTCACAAGCCAGTGGGGGCAGGAGGGGAAATAAATATCTGCAAAGAGAAGAGGAATTGTTGATTTTTAAAAAAGTATATCACAAGACTCAAGATAAAAAGCCCCACATTTAAATTTGAGGAAGGTATGGGGTGAAACCTAAGTTTGGCTGTTCAGACCCAGGACCACATCTAGGAACAGATGGTGGAGGCGTTTGTGTAGGACAGCAAATCACATCGCTGCCTGCTCTGCCCAAAGAACAAGGCATAATGACTTTAAACTAAATGAGGGTTGATTCAGATTACACGTGAGGAAGAAATTCTTTACTGTGAGAGTGGTGAGGCACTGAAACAGAGCACCTGTAGACTCTCCCTCCCTAGAAAAGTTCGAAGTCGTGTTGGATAGGATTTTGTGCAGCCTGGTCTGGTGGGAGGTGTCTTTGTCAATGGCAGAGGGGTTGAAACTATCTGTTCTTTAAGATCTCTTCCAACAAATATCATTCCATGATTCTACAATTATATGACTGGGCACCAATAACTCCATACATTGGTGAACCTGTTCCCAAGAAAGCAACTGATACCAGAAGCAGCACAGCTTTGTCTCCAGGTCTCTCTACCATTTCTCCACTGCTGCTCTATTCTATTTGCCTTGCATGCCTGGAATTGTTCATTCCACATTTTACCAAAATGAGGCTGCAAAACTGAGCTCTGCAGAGTGACAGAGCCTTGTATTTGCTCAGACAGTTCATATCTTGCTCCACCAGATTTCTATTGATCAGAACCTTAGTTTCATTCACATATATTATGAATTTAAAAGTAACTAAGAACATTAAGTTTATTTAATCTTGTTTTCCCCATCTGGTCCCACTGAAGGTCTAAGGCCTCGTCTAGAAATGAAACCTAACTACTAGAAATAGTTCTGTAGGGTTTGAAAATCCATTAATTAGCATGGGAACTTGCTCTAGCACATCAAATTTCCTCCTTGTTTCCAAATATTCTTTATTTCCTCCAATCTGTCCTGAGTTACACTTTTCTTCATTTGCATAACAGGCCCCTCTGCTCGCTGCCTCTGAAGCTCTGTCCTTTCAATACACAAGATAATGATTCAGCCTTCACTCTTACAACTGAGTATGGTAAGCATATGAAATGTCGTATGGTCAAAGATTATCCCTCTATCTTTTTGAGTAGTTTTTTGTTAATGTGTCTACAAGCACCAGGGGTGTGGTGGAGTCATTGTCCTGGAGGTATTCAAGAACTGTGGAGATGTTGTACTAAGGGACACAGTATAGTGGATGGTTTAGTGGACACTGTTGTTAGGTGGATGGTTGGACTAGGTATTCTTAGTGGTCTTTTCCAACCTCAGTGATTCCATGTTTCCATTACCTCTATGCCCTCAGATCACTGATCTATCTCCAGACATGGAACTGGAGTGCTTCTGGTAGGAGCCCAGCCACAAGCACTGCCCTGCAGTCTGTAGGGAAAGCCAAAATGGTTGGATTTTTTGTTGGATGTTTCCCTTTTTCTCTGTATCAGTGGTAGGCTCTCAAGATCTGTGTTAGGAATCAGAACTCAGGTGAAATCAGCCTGTGTTCGTTCTACCACTTATCCGCTGCAGTGCATTTTCCTAACGTTCG
This sequence comes from Odontophorus gujanensis, assembly GCA_013399175.1. Classification (NCBI taxonomy): domain Eukaryota; kingdom Metazoa; phylum Chordata; class Aves; order Galliformes; family Odontophoridae; genus Odontophorus; species Odontophorus gujanensis. The sequence goes on along the minus strand of VXAB01014236.1, from coordinate 51,812 downwards.
ATGTGGAGCTCCTTTTTCCTTATTAAAGCTGTCTGTTCTTATCTTTGAAGTGGACCCTGTTGCCAAGTGAAAGAAATAGCTCCTCCTAGAGGGCCCTTCGTCCTAAATTATGGACAAGATTCACCAAGTTAAGCTTGTATGCACAAAACAGAAAGCTCTGAAAGAAGCACTTTCACTGTTTGGGACAATTTTCAACATAATCATTTTCGAGGATTAGAAAAGGAAGAATTCATATTATTCACAGACATCCCTTCAAATAAATTAGTTTCCTTTTTTCTTTTTTTTTCCCCCTTCTTTCATTTCCTGCCTTCATTTCCTCTGTTTTTCAAAGAAGCAAAATTCTCTTTCTGTACAACAGGTTTTCTCTTCCAGAAACAAAGCCCTCCAACTCAAAGTGAAATGGTGAAATGTGGCATCTGTACAACAGCATTGGGGAATGTTATTATTTGTTTAGAATAGCCCAGAGTTTACTCTCCTTAACTGGGACACTAAACAGAGTGCTATATTTGTTTGGAATAAGAAAGAAGCAGAGGGAAGCATCCCAAATTGGATGTGTCCAGGGTATGCTATAAACCTTGTCACAAGACTTGCAAGATCTTGGCTTGAAGCATGTGGCTGCCAACAAATGATTGCTGTCATCTTGGCAGGGGTACAGATACCACAGACATCTGATATTTTCCTTTGGCTTCTGCCCTGGAAGACCTCCTTTGCATCATGCCAGTATGAGTATTGTCAGTCTATAGTTCATCCTCTGCAGATTCAATCTGGATTCACTTTTGGTTGGCATGGTGGTGCTCCTGTTGCTTTTAAGGCCACCTCACCTCAAAAACCTGTGTGGACTCCTGTGATAGGTGGAAAAGGGTGGAGAAAAGATACCCAACTTTAAAAAGTGTTACAAATGAAAATAAAGTCTCTCACACCAAATGTGTGGGACGCAGATGATTGTTCCCTGCGAAGACAGTGTTTGGAGAAAGAGAACATTTCCACATCTGCTGTGGGACCTGCAAATAATCTTTCTATGGCAGTCTTATTTCCCAATAGGAGTGGGATGAAGTTGAATAAAAATGAGTTTACACATTTCCTACAACCCTTGATATTTAGGCCTGAAAATCCAGCCTGGTTACCCATTGTGGACCACTGCTTTTAAACAGCATAGAAAACAAGAGACACAGATTCCACTGCAGTAAGCCTAGGACATTCCGTTTCAGTATCCAAGCCAAAATTAACATGCAGCTTGCAACCAAGAGGCTGCTAGTGACAAGCAGCAGCTTTGAAGGTCACCTCGCCTGCAAGTAAATAAATAAACAGTAAATGAGGAAACAGGCAGTGATGAATAAACCAGGCAAAGAAGGAGATATTCCACTGTTTTGGACTAGTTATTTTTTTCTTTCTTCTCTGCTCTCTTCACTTTTGTTTCCCCAAAGGTCAGTGTTAATAGGAGATCCCTTTTATTGTTCATGCATGCTGCAGCATCCTCACCAGCCCGCCTGAAACACCCTGATGCCAATTCAGATCTTTAAGTGAGGGTGCAAATAACGTCAGCTCCACAGCTGATTACTTTAATGAGATCTTCTATCAGTAACAGGTCATGACAGGTAGGAGGAGCTGTTGCAAACGCTGTATTGGCCTCTAGACCAGAATTACGCTGTCTTCCTATAGAGAAGTCATGGTGCTAGGTGTTTGTTTGCTGTGATCCCCTCTGCTGTACCTAACGAGACCTTGGCACTGCAGTCTCAGAGTTGACCTTTTCCTACATTTCCTCTAGTTTGGCCACATGTCCAGGGAAGGTACAGTCTGAATTCCCCCAGGGAGCTGTAACAAAGCTATGTCTGATCTTTTGGCATCATGCTGGACACATCTGCTGGATGAGAAGTGATGCTCACAGGGGGAGGTTCTGAGAGAGGGACTTGCTGCAGCTCTTTCTTCCTGAGAAGAGCATGCACACAGCCAATTGTGGGCTCTGCTACATTTCCTCAAAGGCTCTGGTCTCCAGGGCATCCATCCTACACATGTGGCTCACTGCAGGCAAAATTCTGGGCAAGCTGACAGGATAATTTCACTGGGATCCAGTCCAGAGAGACACAATGCACATGCTTCGCCAATTTGGTCCAACACTGTCTCTGCAGGCCTCACTCTGAACAGTTTCTGCCTTACTACAGGTTATAAAACATCATCAAAAGCTGGCAGCAAGCTTTGTAAATATCACATGGAGAGGCATGGTGTACATTGCTGTCTAGCAGCATAGCTGCGCTGGGACCAAATATTTTGTCAGTGTCACTGGCTACTCCCACTCATGGTTCAGTGGAAGACAGAGCTGGATGACAGGGAAGTTTTGTTTCCTCCTAAGTGAATGCCATGCCCTGTGAACAAACTAATTTCCTTCAAAGATACAGATCTTGGCCTCCTCAGCCTGCTTGTTCACGTTACAGTCGCTTTTGAGATCAGATGCACCAATTCACCTATGATAGAAGAGACTAAGGTCTGTGTTAAAAGTGCTCAGCATCTCACTCTGCTACTATCCAACGCACCAATTCATGCCAAATACATTGAGTTTGAGTATCATATTATAGGATCCCAGAAGACCTACAAAGATGTTTTAACTTCTGTGGTGGGAGATCGTGGGACACATATTGGGACTATTTTCAGGCCTTCCTAAGCATGGAGTGGATGCTTTGTAGTTATACTATGGCTGAGCTAGACAACATGGAGCTCTTAAGAGACTTAGTAGACTTTAAAGAGGAGAGAAAGCAATGGTGCCTCTTTAAGGAAGACTGAGGTAACCCTGGATTCCATTAGATGACTCTGTATCTTTAAAGAGAAAAAGTAAGTCCCTTGAACAAAGTGCCCCTAAAGGAATGAGTGACAGTAAGGACAGGGAACCAGTAAGAGAAAGGCAACAGATGTAGATAATCTAAGAATCACCAGAAGTGGGCTTTGGTATCAAAGAAATACCATTCTCTGAACACTTTCCAGTATGGCTTTCTTGTACTGGGGGCTCAGAACTTGACACAGTTCTCCAGGTATGGCTTTACGTTGCTGAGCAGAGTGGTCGTCTCCACAGAAAGTGGAAACTGGCTGGCAGAAGACTGAGCTAATTTCATTTTATATCCTCACTGCTGAATCTTCTCTGAATAGAATGAAGATAATTGCCACCCCGTGGGCCAGACATGATTAATCAGCAATTTTCTTCCTCCCTCTCTCGTTTTTCTTTTTTCTTTTTTCTTTTTTTTTTTTTTACAAACAGCTGGGAAATGTCATTGTCTCCTTCAGTAGAGATTGAAATCTCCTCCATCTGGACAATCTAATTCCTGATGTAAATACAGATAAAAGAGGGAGAAGAAGAATAGCATCCCAAGGGAACCCCTCCACCCTCCACATCCCTCTCTTTCTGCCTGAGGTGATTTTCTCCCCCTTCCCTCATTGTCCTGGCCATTAGGAATAGAGCCAGCCACTCTGCTGAAGGGGAACTGAATAGGTGACTGTAAATTGAAATTAACATCTAGCAGCAAGGAATACAAAGCAATGATTAATGGCTTTTTAATGCTTCACTGTTTTACACTTGGAGCACTTTGCCGGGTACAGAGAATAAAAAGAGAGCATGTGTGGGAGTACAACTTTTTGTATATATATCTTTCTCACTCTCTGTAAATTTTGCCATTAAACAGAGACAATCCAGTACTCTTTAGTTTAGAATTACACAGGAAAGTCTTATATCTAGCTCATCTCATCTAGTGCATCACATCTAAAATTGTAACCAAAAAAGTCATTAAAAATATCCTCTAACTCACAGTTACTCAGATCAATTGTTTTTCTACTTTTGGTTTAATTATAGTGTGGATCACTCGATTAATTAAATAAGTTTCTATAGACTCCCCCGCCCTTGCCCCAAGGAAGTCTCCTATTATTCTTCCTGCATGATAATTATTTGTGTTTTAGACTTGTAAGAGATATGGCCTCTTCAGAACTGCCTCTGTTGGTACGTTTCAGAAGTTCATCATTTCATGCGTTAACATATGCCAATAGCTATCTACGTCACTTGGTTAGATTAACAGTCAGAAAAGCCATGTAGTCTTCAGTCAGTTACAAACAATGTTTTTAATTCTCTCTCCTTTTTTTTCCCCCTCTTTTAAATGACCTTTTATAACTGTTTTCTGTCCAACAGTATGATTATACCGGGTTGAAGATGTGGTTTGTCTTCTGTGGCTAGAGCCAATGTCTAATCAAATGTTGTGATTTGCAGCAGAGTTAGTCAAGGTCAAATTGGATTAAACAGTTACATGGGATCAAGGGAGATATGTATTAATGAATTTTCCGGTCTTGGAATAAGTATTCACTTCACCTGCTTTTCGATGTCTGAAGAGTAGACTTTTCCAAGATATTCCAGTGATGTAGTTTACTTTATAGTCTTTGGAAAGAAGCAGGTGCTTCAGACACTACTTTATCTTCTAAAGCAAATATTTAAAATAAGACAGATGAATGTTTCCATTCATCTGAAGAAGCTTTTCCACCTTTGGAAAAAAACAGTGAGGTGATGGGTTCTGATAATGGAGGTAACTCCATCCTTTCATTCAGGCTGATCACATAACTTTTGTTGTCAGAAAACCAGTGTGGATTTTTTTTTTCTTTCTGCCAAACAGTGCACTGTAAAAGGCCTCTGGTAGATTAGGTTCCCATCATTTTTAATGCATGTTTTCCTATCAGGAGCATAATTAGCATCAAACAACAGGCTGTTAGAAAGAAAGCAATTCAACAGCATCAAGCTTGGCAAGTGGCACCTCCAGGAAACCAAAGCATTTTGTGCTTTATAGATCAACACCACATTGACCCTACTGAGGTTTCCTTTTCATTTTGCAAGAACAAATGCAGAGAGATTTATACCTGGGAATATCACTTGACACAAAAATGGATGGTGGGTATAATTATATATAAAAGCTCCCCTGTTACAGGAAAAGAAAAAGACTTTAATAAACTTGTTTGTGGGCTATAGCAGTATACTCATAAGCCAGACAGGGAAGATGCTTGTTACTACTGTGATTGATTAGTAACTAAGGCAGTGCTCTAAAAAGGTCTGATATGAATTTAATACAGGGAGTAACTGAATGAGCTCATCGCAGGATGCATGATCTAGAGAAAGACTCGTGTTGCTGATGTTAAAGTCTTTGATCCCCTCTGCTGACTGCTATAGATAGCTGCCAGCAAAAGCTCTTTCCCATATCCTCACTGTAACTGGTGACCTTGAAGTCACAGCTGGTGACTTTTCTGGAATACTGCACAGGTTCAGCTCAGTTTTCTGGAAGAGAGGTTCTTCTGGAGCATCCCATGCTTTTGTGGATGGCAGAATATGTGCAATACTGCTGTAGACTCAGCTGGGAAATCTGACAACACTGGGGACTCTACTGAGCACCTGAATAACAAACATAGTGCTGCAACTTCTAGCAAACTCACTGAAAAAAATCCAAAGGAGGTAAATAATCAGCGTATGTATCACATAACACCAAGGTCAACAGAATTTTTGAGTCAACACAACATTACCACAGACCACTCTATTTCCATTAAAAAAAGAAAGGTGGGGGGGGGGGGGGGGG
>VXAB01014236.1:0-46196 GCA_013399175.1 Odontophorus gujanensis | reverse complement strand
AAAAAAAAAAAGGAGAAAAAGGAAAGACAAAAGGCTTCTTGAGCAGGCGTGGGACATCCATCACTTCACTAGAAAGCCTGTTCAGTGTTTGACCACCCTCAAGGCAAAAAAAATTTCCAGTCTAAACATCCCCTGGCAGAGCTTTATGCTGTTCCCATGCACCCTGACACAGGTTAACAGGGACAAGAGACAGATGCTCCACACAACTGAGAAAGATTTTGCCATGTTATAGTGGAAAGTGCTCAGAGAAGACCCGGGCAGCACAGGATGGATTACAAGTCTATCACATCAGATCCTGATGACCACAAAATGCAAAACTGAGACTCCTCATTCCATTCCTGAACCTTTTTACCTCTGTCATTGTGGGCATCTAGACATTTTGGAATTAGCCCCACTTGTAAAGGTGAAGTAATTCATACTTCCTTGTAAGGTGAACTCATCCTCACTGCTGCTCCTCCTCTTATTTTCCTGTACGTGTAGATTGTACCACCCATGTCCTTTATATGGGGGTGACAGCATGATCCGCACAGATAGAGGTGGTGAAAGCTCACATATCCACCCGTGCCTCCTCCCTCTGTCTCTCTGTAGAAAGAACAGTTCAACATGGCATAAATCTTTATTCTGCTGCTTATGCTTTATCATCCTGTGCTTGCAGTTGCCTTTTTACTCAAACCCTTCTCTGCTAACAAGGGGTCTCTGTGGCTGTCACTTGCAAAGGGATATGCTCTTCCAGGCATGATTTACTGCATGCTCAATTTATTATGACCAATGAGCAGATCTGCAAACTGCATGACAAACTGCACTTCAGTGCAGGCTCCTTCCCTTCAGTATTAATCTTCTCCTCAGTTCCCCGTCTGTCCCCATTAGTTCTGCTGCTGTTAAAATACTCACTCCCACTTTTGCCTCCCCACCACTCTCGTTTTTCCTCTTCTGTGGCTATGGTAGCAGATTTGTTCAGGTCACAATCTGAGATTCATTGCATTCTCCCCTCCCTCTTCACACAGGGATTCAGAACCTAACAGCAACGGGCAAATAGATCATCTCCTAATGAAAAAAAGGTTTCTCTTAGCTGCCTTGGACCAATGGTACAATTACCAGCAGTTCTTTATCCAGACAGTACAGGACACAGGCACACATCGTATCAAAGATATTACAGAAACATAAGTGGTAGCAATGATTGGTCTCCTGTACCAAAAATAATGCTAATATTACTACTACTAACAAAACAGATCTATTCCTGTGGTTGGCTGGTGAGTGGGCTGAGTTCCCATGGCAACTGTGGGCAGCGAAGCTTGTAGGAAGAAAGTAAGTATTCTGTTTGAAATGGCTCAGACTTCTGCCACAAAGTTCATACAGCATAGAAACATACATCAGATTCCTTCATTAGCTACACAAAGTACTCTCCCTTCCCCTGACAGCTCCAGCAGAACTTATTCATTTCTCACCTGCATTTACATTTGAGGTGGGAAATTTGTAGAAGAGATGATAATGAAGGGGATTCCAGCTGCTAGGTACCCTCACTCAATCTTTCCACCTTTAACCTCTTGCAGTCTGTATTGCTGTTGGCGTTTCAGTTCCACCTGACCATCCAGCAATGGATGACCTTGAGATCAGCCATTCTAGCTCAACCACCCCTGCTCAGCTTGAGAAGCCTGACCGTAGGCAGTACAGTTCTGTACATATATCAGTTTCAGAATTTCCTTGGACTGAAGTTTGTCTGATGGTACAGATAGGTGATTTGTGCCTAGCTTCAAACTTTATTTTCCTCCAGCTCTGCTCCTCCATGAAAAACTCCAGATGCCATATTGTCGAGCATGCCTGCAAGTTGCAAAAAGGAAAGGCATTGAAGCAGGTGCTTTGCACCGACAGCTGAGAGACAGCAGTAGGAAAGCAAGGAGAGCTCTGCCTGCCTATGTATCTGAGTCAAACTCCTTCCTGGGGCTTAAATTGAACCCCTGCACGGGGTTCACAAGATAGCCCTTGTCCAAATATGAGATGGATGAAGGTTGTTTCATCTCTAAGCTTACAAGTCACCCAGATAACAGTAAGGATGTATGCAGGTGATCTGGCTGTGCTTATATGTAAAACTCTTTTTTTTACATATATTTCCTTCCAAAAGATGGAAAAGCATTTGGGCAGTTGGTATACCAGTGAGAATGGAACCCAAAGCACGACAGTACAAAAGACCATGAGGCAGTCTGACACGTAAATATATGCACTTAAAAAACACTAATGGTACAAAGCCTATGGATGTACATACCTCTGTGTAGATCCATCTGAGCTCTGCAGAGACCCAGGACCTTGGATTCTGCTATAAAACTGTTACAAACTTGATTTTCCCCACTATTCCCCAGTGCTTATGGCTGGATGCTGCATGACGATCCACTGTCTTGACAAAAATTTTCTCCTCCCCATCATGTACAGGAAGATTCAGCAAAGGCAATTTGGGGCAGTGATGGATTTCTTATCTTTCCCTTCTCAGAGCTGGCCATCTGATGAAGGGTGGCTCTGATGATAACAGGTCACAGGGTGGGACAAAGCCAGTTCCCCTCCAGCAATTCTGATAGAACAACAAAGTAATCTCTCTGCAGTTCCTTGTTCCAATGTACTTTTCCCTCCCTGGTCCACCTCCTTCCCTCTCACCTTTGGTACCACTTTCCACAAGGCTGGTTCTGAAATAATCCTTGACACTCACAAAAAGCATGCATATATCGGATTATGAAGCAATCTACATATGAATGGCAGCATCCCCACAGCCCAAGGAACAGCCACTGAAGTGAAATGCTAATGTGCTTCTTGACTATGGCAAAAGGCAGGGTGGGAAGAGCCCTCTCTTGCTGTCAACAACGCGTAGGATCAACAACACTGGTTGCCTTTTATGTCCAAACTGTAAGTTGTCAGTGTAGCTAGGGTAGAAAAAGGTGAAAAGGATAATGTATATGAATACCTGAATAGAGGGTACAATGAGAATGCAGCTCTGGTCAGTGAGGCCCAGTGCCAAGACAAGAGGCAATGAGCACAAACTGGGACACAGGGAGGTTATCCTCACGTGCAATGTGCATAGAGGAATGGAAGATATCATATTTTATGCAGAGCATTTGGAAGTGTGTCACTGTACCAGTGTATAAATATCTCTGGGCTTGAAAACAAGACTGATTTTGCACTTGGCTTGCAGAGTCAAGATACCTAGGCCATTCCTCTCTCTGTTTTGAGAAGCTGGGGAAATATAAATGTCTTATTTCTCTTCTGAGGAGAAAAGACCCAGGACAACATACAGAGTCATGAGGGAAAAAGAAGATTCACTCACTTCATTAAAGGCTGCTGTAGCATATTCTGTGCCATGCAACCCATGTTCTACTGGAAAATAAGTATTTCCAGGGTGAGCTTGTCTCAGAAGATGCCAGGTTATTCAGTTCTTTCTTTACTACGAACTTTACTTTCTTTACTTACTATTGACTAAGACAGGAAGTTTGTAGTCAAATCTGGACCTGAACCTGTATCCACTTCTCAGCTCTCTGCCTTAAATTTCTCCTCCATTGCAGCAGTACCACAGTACTAGCACCAAACACAGCCTGACTGCTAAGTACTGCCCTGCAGCTGCCTTTAGAAGGAAAATCACCAGTGCAGGAAAATGCTGAACCACAGAAACATCACTGTTTGCAGCATTATGTTGTTAGGATGGCTCCAGAAATTGTTTTAATCTGTGCCGTGCAATGTCCAGACATGATCTGAGATAAGCAATGGCCATGGATATTTGCAACAGGCAGTTAAACAGTCTTCTCAGGCTTAATTAATAGTCCAAGTAAATGAGTTTTGCTTGATTGTTTGTTTTAATTAACTTTTATGGATGTAGACTGTGAAGGAGTTTCATCAAATCATAGAATCATAGAATCGTTTGAGTTGGAAAGGATCCTTAAAGGTCATCTAGTCCAATTCCTCTGTAACTAACAGGGATATCTACAGCTAGATCAGGTTGCCCAGAGTCTGGTCCAGCCTGATCTTGAATATCTCAAAGTTTGTACTGATATGGTACAAATTTTGAAGAAAATGTTTATCTTCAGCCCCAAAACTTCAGAGCATATGGGAACAAGCAACACATAGATCTTGAGGTCAAGAGAGGAAATGTCTGGTCTGATGGGTTGACTGATGTCCCAGCATACCTGCAGCCTCATCTCTGAGCCCCCTAAAGATGCCATTATTATCTGGAACACCAGAAAATAAAGACTCACACAGAGGAAAACACATTCCCTGTGGTGAAAAATGAACGTGACCAGACTGTGAGATAGAGAGGAAAAGGGACAAATGGTACTTAGGGCTCCTGCTATTGCCAACATTTCCCTATAAAGTCAGGAGATGTGTCATCAGTCCTTTCTTCTCAAGATGGACTCGTGGGAGCTACATTGCTAAGGTTCAACTCCTGCCATCTGACTCCCAAAAGGGGTCAGTGGAGCTTATAAGTCACAAGGAGGCTCTCAAATGATCTCCTGCTTCACAAGGAAGATGACCGAAAGTTAATGACTTCAAAACCAGCCTCTGACACCCGCATCAAATACAGAAAGATGATGAAAAGGACTTTAGAAAGAAGAGGTTGTTTAGTGTCTCCTTAAAAAAGAAAAAAAGAATGAGGTTTGACTTGCATGTGAACATAATGTCTTCTGCCCTGCAGTCTGAGATCCTGATGGAAGGGAAACACAGTGGCTTCTGCATGTTATAGAGGAAATGAGACCAGGGAAGAGGAAAGAAAGTAACCTGCAGGTGACTGGTAGCAGGGGGAACCAAGATGTGATAGTAGAAACAGTGTCAGCAGAACGGGATATGAATGAGCAGATTTCAGCCTGAAGTTATTAAAGTTCCCTCTTCACTCTCACAAATTGACAGGGATTAAAGGCAGTGTTCATATGTATCAGGGCTCAGCTCCTCCATGATATTCTGACTGATATTTTTTGAAAAGTTGGCAGAGAGAGAATTGTTGGAGGAAAAAAATGGGGCTTTTAGAGTTTGTCTGCTGGTTGATGTTATTGCCCTATCTTCTGAAATCATGCCAGAATGAAAGGAGAGGACAGAGAGCAAGAATTACAAAGAGAAACAGGAGGTACACATATCAGCCGGAATGGGAGCAAAGAGTAAGGGGCACTCAGACCAGTCATTGAGCTGAGTGGTTTTACTTCTTTGGCACAGTTAAGAAGGCTCAGGCAGTGCTAAACCAGGAAAAAGAAGCCAAACGATTTTAAGAGGCCACAGCTTAGGGTAGATGTGATGGGCTTTTCCTTAAAGAAGGAATGGTGCTGAATGAATTCAGCTTCTGCTTGCTGGCTCCATTCTGTAATCCCTGAAGGGCTTCTGCCTTGGTCTCCAGACAAGTCAGACCTGACAGAGAGGAGTGTCAACAAAAATTTTGGATTCTAAGTGTGCAGGAGTCTATCCCACTTCCATTTTGGAGCCAGGGGTAGGTCCGGAGTGCTCACCTTTGCTCCAGCAACTTCTTATGAATTTTACATGAGTGAGTCACTGGATAAAACCAGAAACAGAGCTTGGAAAGGGAGCCCAGACTGAATCTTGTTTTACTGCTGTGTGGAAAAACCAGATCACTCTAGCTGACTTCTGGTGCCATGTCCCTCTCTTCTCAGAGACCTGCTCAACTGGAAGAGTTTGGGTTCATTCCAGCTGCAGTAGAAGCTTTGCAGGGCACCAAGAAACAGATAAATAAGTCCCAAAGAGGGCATGAGTAAAGAACAAGCCCTGAATTGGCAGGAAGCCTACAGTGGTCAGAAAATTATGTACTTTTTGCCCCTTACCCAGCTCGTGATTCATTCTGTTTTAATAAGACACCAGGAGGCATGAGAGAGTTGCATGACTTTCATGGAAAGGCTAGAGGGTCTTACTGAACTTCTGCAAACTCCAGAAAGAGATCCAGCTGGGATTGCTTGTGCCACTGTCAAAAGAAGCAACAATGTTTTTGCTTTCCCTGTGCACAGAAGGCTCCTAGTGTTTATGGTCAGAGAGGCTAATGGCCTCTCCCCTCCCATTTAAGTCCCTTCCAGCAATCACTTCGCTCTGAAGCAACTTTTCTCTCTATACCTTATGCACCATAAGCCAGTGATGGCCTCAAAGCTCTGCTAAGGGAATGCCCAGCCTGAACCTCCAGCCAGTCCAGCTCTCTTCAAGGGATAATGTAGAACATGAAGGAGAGTGAGGAAATGACAAAGGGTTTAAGGATCTCTTGTGACCCCAGAGCTGATGCGCACACGGAGCTGGCCAGATCATCGAAGTGCATACCTAAGGTTTGGTGGCGTCATGTCTTAGATGGGCATCCTACTATTTCACAGTCATTCCTCTCCTCTCTTCCCCTCCCCTCTCTTCCCCTCCCCTCCCCTCCCCTCTCCATTACTTTATTATACAGTAATTAAAAAAGGAAAGGAATGAAAAGCTAGAAGTCACTTCAGAACGTTTTATTTTAAAATAAAATAATTAATAGTTTCAGATGTACTAAATTAAGTAATCTTCATCCAGATTTCTTCCTTTTAATCTTCATTCTTGGCTGTGTGGTTGGTTTGCAATCAATGTTCTGTTAGAATACTCTACTCAGCCCCATAGTATTACTAATTATTAGCAGCATGGTGGCAGTCCCTGCCAAATGCAGGTCTGTGCTAGGTGTTAAGCAGGCACTGAGTGAGATGTGAGGCCAGGAGAGCTTCCAGGCTAAACAGACACAGGACATGGGAAAGCAAAACGAGATGTTCGGGCATCAGGGAAGCCAGAAGGAATGGCAGTGATGCTGGCACAACTGAAGTTTGCCGTTGCAGAAGTGATAAGCCATCACCAGGACTCTGGAGGACTCCATTGTGCACCCCAGCATTCATCCAGTTGAGCTCCTCAAAGGAGAGACGATGTTAAAGATGGATTGGATGGATCCTGGTTTGAAGCAGGGTGAAAAAGAAGTCTGTTTGGATATTCCTAAGTCAGATCCCTTCATGATACTGCAGAGAATACAACCCTGAGCCAGGATCCAGGCAGCAGCTGAACTATGGTCTGGAGTAAAAAGGACTCTGGTTTCTCTTAATTGATTCAGTCTTGAGGTCAGGGAGGACTGGACAATACTTCACAGTAACTTTAGGCAATACAATGAGTGGAAATCTCTAATTCTTAAGAATCTGCTCAGGTCTTTATGTACTTCTTTTTCTTGAATAACCGACTGCAAGGAAATGTTTCATATCATCCTGGATCACAGAAATACATGGTGACAGTTTAACAGCCTGTTTCTTTACAACATTTAGGCACACTCTGCGCCATGATAACAATTGCCCAACTTTGTGCCAAGTTCAGTACATCCTATTTCTCTTACTCCTTCTTGTCATACAGATTTTTTGGAAAGCCTGTGTACCCCCAACTCTCCCAGGACTTCCCCTCTCCCCATTCTCTGTAATTAAACAAGAATAGTTGACAGCTGCTGTCAAAGCCAGTTCCAACTCTCCAGAATTTTTCAGCAAATAACAAGAGAAAGTCTGAAATAAGAAGTTGGAAGAACTGAACGGAGAAGAAGCAAAATCTCAGTAGTTCTAAAGGGACCTAATTCAGAAAGGGTACACTGACACTGCAGAAGAGCGGGGAAAAACAGTGCTTAAATTTGTCTGCTGCCTGGTGAGACACAGGAACCAGCACAAAGAAAAGGGGGAGAGATTGCATAATGCATAGCCCCTGAGTCTCCTTCATACAAAACATTCCCAGTTCCCTCAGTTGCTCCCCATAAGACTTGCTCTCCTCAGCATTCACTGCTTCTTTGCCCTTCTCTCGACGTGCGTCAAGGCCTTGATGTCTCTCTTGTAGTGAGGGGCCCAAACCTCAACACAGTACCTGAGGTGTGGCCTCACCAGAGCTGAGTACAGGACACAATCACTTCCCTGCTCCTCCTGGCTACACTGTTCCTGATACAAGCCAGGATGCAGTGGCTGCCTGGGCACACTGTTGGCTCATGTTAAGCAGAGTTTCCATCTGAATGCTGGGGAGTTTGTTCTGTTCCTAATTCCAGACTTCCAGGTCAGGAAGCAGAGTACCCAAAAATAACTGGTCTGAATATTAAAGACAGATGTGAAGAAGGCATTGAGAGCCTCAGCTTTTCCCTTAATCTCAGTGGTCATGTTTCCTGCTGCATCCAGTAAAGAATGGTGATTCTCCTTGACCTTCCTCGTAGTGTTAATATATTCGTAAAAACGTTTTTTTGTTGTCTTTTACTACAGTGGCCAGGTTGAGTTCATTCTGGGTTTTTGACTTTCTAATTTTCTCACTGAATATCCTAGGAACTTCTTTGTGCTCTCACCAAGTTCCCTGTCCCTTCTTCCACGGAATGTAAACTCCTTCTCCTGTATTCTCAGCAAAAGTTTCCTGTTCAGTCACACCAGCCTTCTTCCCCACCCGCTCATCTTACAGCCTGCTCTTGTTCCTTTAACACTTCCTTCGTAAGAAGCAACCAGCTTTCCTGGACCCCTTTGCTCCTTAGGACTCACTCTGAAGGGATCTTCCCTTCTGGTACCCTGAACAGTTCAAAGACATCCCTTTGGAAGTCCAAGGCAGCAGTTTTGCTGACCTCCCTCCTGATTTTACCAAGAATAGAGAACTCTACCATTTTGTGGTCTCTCCGCCCAATACAGCTCCTGACAAACCCATCTCCCACTGTGCCTTCTCTGTTCATAGAATCATAGAATTGCTCAGGTTGGAAAAGACCTTCAAGATCATCAAGTCCAATCCCAGCCTAACCATACTACCCTAACAACCCACCTGGTTAGGTGGTCTGAAACAGAACTCTACCATGAAGTCCGTTCTGCTGGTGTTCCACCTTATTCTTAACCATAGAGATTCGACATTATTATTCCCATCCCCGAGCTCTACAACATTGAAACACTCCCTAAAACAGAGAGCCACGCCACCACCCCTCCTTCCTTGCATATCCCTTCTGAAGCTTATAGCCATCCACTGAAGCACTCTAGTTCTGGGAGTGATTCCACAACTGCTGGCTTTCGGTTCTCTGTCTTGTGTATATGAGCAACTGATATTGGCACAGACAGGTTCTCTGGTTGAACCACAAGTCCTCTCACAGGGACTGCAGCAATCACAGAGCCTGTCACAGGGTTTGGACCAACTTCAGGGCATGTCACAACCACAGGGCCTGTCATGAGGGCAGAAGCAACTGCAGGGCCCAGCCAAACAACTCCCATAGTTTATTTTTCACACTACATCATACTGCATGGAGTATCCCTTTGGCCGGCCTAGGTCAGCTGTCCTGGTTCTGTCCCCGCCCAGCAAACTCTAGCCCAGCTTACCCGCCTCGCTAGAAGGACAATAGGAAAAGGAGAAACATCTCTGTGCAGAACTTTACTCCTAAAGCTAAAACATAGCACTGCACCAGATGAAAGCCAGCTGTTCCAACAGAGATCAGGACGACGACATTTCAAAGGTGACAGAGAGCAGTTCAGTAATCACTTCTTACAACTCCATCAGCACGTGTGGGTGCAGCCAGCCTAGAGGAGGCAGCTGGGCAAGCAAGGCTGCAGCTCAGCCCAGACAACTGCCCTGCCCTGCCCTGTGCTGACCGTATGCACTCGATGTACTGCAGCATCCCCAGAGCAGAACCGGCCCTCAGACCTGATGGCACTGCCCAAATGAAGGAGGAAAGCTGTAACACTGCTGGAAGCAGCCCCGGGCCTGACGTACTCTGAATATGGAGGCACCCCTAAGCCCATAAACAAGCTCAGAACCTGACTGTTCCTGCCAGTGCAGTCTCTGTCCATAGAGGATTTTGATCACTGTGCCCCACTGAGGATGTGGCCAGAACAGAGCTCAGCCTGGACTGGGCTACTGGAAGGAAGGTCTGATAAGGTGCTGGGGAAGAGAAAACCCTGTAATCAAGGTCCCTCAGTCAGCCCACCTCAGGAGAAGTAGAGAAGAACAATGCTGACAAATGATTGTGGGATCTTTGCAGCTGGGGACCAGAGCTAGCAGGTGCCTATAGCACACAAGTGCTCCTACACTTGATTTCAGGACTGACTGTGGAGCGTTTGTTCTGACGTTGGAGGTGGCAGTGGCTTTGTGCCCAATATGGCCCCTGCTGTGTGAACTGGCTCCCTCAGCCCCCTCAGGGCTGGCTATGGGAATTTGAAGCCCGACGCCTCACTGGGGAATGTCTGGGTGTGCGGGTCTGCCCTCGCTGCCTGGACTGCCTCCTGTGTTCAGGCACTGGGGAGCCCCCCGAGGATCTCGATGTTGCTAGTCTGGCCAAGCTGCGGGCACTGCTCTGAGCACCTGAGGCTGGCATTTGCCTGCTGCCATGGTGTCTTCTGGGGCAGCTCTGGGAACGACGCTGCAGTGGAGAGCGGCTCCGTGTCCGATCTGTCTCCCGCTGCCTGGGACGCCTTCTGCGTGTAGCTGCTGGGGTCACCCTGGATGACCCCGATGTCTCCTGTCTGTTGTGGGTGTGGGAGCTGCTCTGAGAGTTTGATGTGCACCTGCTGCCAAGGCGTCCCTGATACTGCTCAGATGTATTCTGGTCCTCACATAAATGTGGGCAGTTTGTCCTCTGCTCGTTCGTCACGTTGCTGTGCTCAGGCAGCTGGGAACTGTGTGATGGCCCTGGATGTGCCTGGCTGTTGGGGCTGCAGCTGATGTTCTCAGGTTCCTGGGAGCTGAGATGAGATGGCTCCAGACCCTCCTGGCTGGCAGTCCTGGGGCTAGCAACCTCATTGTTGGTGCTGGAGGCTGTAAAGGGAGGCAGGAAGGTCAGCAGGATGAGAGACTCTAGCAAGGCCAATCTGAGCACCCTCCACCACCAGGCCTTGCATGGCCGCAGCCCTGCAGCAAGTGGCTGATTGCTTCTTACCCGTATCCAGGCCAGCACAGCTGTTGCACTCCCAGGTGGTTGTTGTGCTACTTAAGTAGGAACACTGTCGGTGTGTGCTTTCAGTGGCACAGGAGCTGCACTGGAGCAACTGCCAGGGCCTGGGGAAGCAAACAGGTTGTGGCTGTAAGAAACAAGTGAGCCAAGCCAAGAAGTGCCCAGCACATCTCTGGTGCTCAGTCCTTGCTCCCCCAGCCTGTGGTGATGCTGAGATCCCCCACAAAGCCCCAGAGAGCTGCTGCAGTGTGGTAACTCACCCCTCTCTCTCTGCCTGCTCCCTGCCTCCTGGGCAAAGGCACGTGCTGACATCACAGCGCCTGTGCCTCTCTAGATCTAACGATGGGAATGCGTCATCTTCCATCCAAGTTGGTCTTCTACAAAAGAAGAGAACTGATGAGCTCCCAGTGCGCCCAATGTAAAATCCCTCTTGTCCGCCCCAACCAAATTTCTGGCTTCTCCATGAAGCTGAGTCACGTGCTCATGAGATAGCAAAGGGCCAGGCCTGCTGGGACAGACCCTGGGCAGGTCCAGCGCTCACATTTTATAGTCTGCAGAACTGAGGAGAAGGACACCAACCTCTCTGGGATTTGGATCCCCATGGTGGACATTTCTGAGCGGAACTGATCTTTGTCTTGACAAACGGGGCACCGGAAGCACACAGTGCCAGTGTGCATGGCCTGTAGCTGCAGGAGAAGCACAAGCAGTGTGAGCACGAGTGGGGCCTGGGTGCTGCTTAGCACCAAGCGTGCCTGCGGGGCGAGGGCAGGGCTCCTACCTGGATGCAGTCCCGGTGGAACCAAGTATGTTTGCACGCTGGACACACCAGGTTGTGGTAGGCTGCGCTGTCCTTCATAGGCTCCAGGCAGATGACACACTTGGTGCCATCTTCTGGAGCTGCCTGAACTGTCTGTTGAGGGCGATGCTCCCGGCAGAAGGATCTGGGGGAAGATGAAGGGATGAGCACAGTGAGGAGTGTTGCGAGGACGGCAGAGGAGCAGGAAGGAGCCCCAGGATCTGGCTCCGGCTCTGGCAGGCTGCTGGGAGGTGTTGCTGAGGGTTCCTCCCTGCCTTGGCTGCTGCTGACAGCCCTTACCTGTGCTCTCCAAAGAACTGGATGACACAGTCCTCGTCCACGGCGCAGGGCAGATGGAAGCTTCGTTCACAGCCGCTCTCTGCGCATGTGATGGCGGCTCCCCTCTCGCCACAAACACAGCATTGCTGGAAAGAGCAGAACAGCCCCATCACCAGCAGGCTAAGGACCTGTCAACGTTTACCCCACAGCCAACCGCACAGATCTGGACAGAGCACAGCACAGGTTGTGGGCACTGCTGGGTCGCATTCTGCAGAGCTACCTGACAGAGACAAAACTTGCCTGCTGTGGCAGGACTTTGTCCTGGAGCCAGTCAGAGTGGCCACAATTGCTTTCTTTGGCTCCAGATTAATCTGGTATGAGCCTCTCCTGGCACAAATCTGCCTACTTTGTTCAGGTCCTCACCTTCTGTTTTGCCTGCTTGACCTTGCATATGATGGCATGAAGGGGGAACCCCAAAATTCCCACCAGAAAGTTGTCTTCTTGATAAAGGCCAGTGGCAAACAACTGTTTTAAAAGAGAAAAGAACAAATTATTATGTTTTGAACTTAAGGATGGGAGACTTTTGCAAGAATATTCTTTACTCAGAGGCTGGTGAGTCACTGGAAGAGGCTGCCACGGAAGCTGTGGATTCCCTACCTATTCCTGGATGTATCTCTAGGCCAGTTTGGATGGGGACCTTAGCAACCTGATCTGATGGGTGGCAACCAACCCACGGCAGGGTGCTTGGACCTGAATGGGCTTTAAGGTTTCTTCCACTGCAAGAAGCCAGTCTATGATTCCATGATTCTATGATTTTATGAATCTGTAAAGTTCTCATTAGGACGGAAGGGAAGAGAGCATTACTTTTGAGAAGCTGAAAGGAGCCCCAGGGGAACTCACCAGGCAAAACGAATGGACAAGGATCCCGTTCTTCTGACATAGATACCCAAAGATGCTTGGGTCAACATCTGCCCGGCCACACAGCATACATGCTGCAGAGAGGAAATGCAAGCAGCAGTAAGTACCTTGCTGGACCACTTGTCCCTGAGGGCTGTCCCCAGGGTCCTGCTCTGTGCCTGCCATGCTGGCTGAGCAGCAGGGCTGGAGGTGGTGGAAGGGAAAGGCCACTGCAGGCCCAATGATGCCAACAGGCAGCCACAGCCCAAGCTGGAACCCCTTGTCAAGGAGCAGAGGGACTCTACCCCATGGTGGCTGGGGAGCCCCTGCCTGCCCCTTCCTTCCCTCTCAGCCACAGACAGACCCCCAGCACCCCTCCGTCTGGCGGTGGGAGCTGCATGCAGGGATACTTTGCTCTCACCTGGCTGCTCTGAATCTGGGGCCTTCCTCTTCTTATCAGACATGATGTGTGTCAACAGTGAGCACTGGGAGAGTCCAAGCCTCAAAGGTCACAATGGCAACTCCATGCCACCCATTGTAACATCATGGCCACCACCTCACAGGAGGTGTGGGCATGGGTCCTCAGCTGCCAAGCAAGAGGATGGCAGCTCCACAGCTTCTCTGGGCAACCTGTTCCAGAGCATCAGCACACTCCAATTAAATAATTTCCTCCCAACATCCAATTTGTATCACCTCTTTTTTTATTTTTTTTTTCCCCCATATTGTACATCACTTCCAGAACAGCTCATTCCCTCAGGTACTTGACACCTTTCTCCATGGAGGTCCACTTGTCTGTAGAACATTCTGTATCTTCCTTGAAGGGATACCTTTCCTTCACAGCTAACAACAGTCACCTGTTGTGGGAGACATTGTCAAAAGCCTTGCTAAAGTCAGAGTATACAACATCTACTTCTTTCCATCTGCCCAGCCATTGATGACATCATAGAAGGCTTCCAGGTCAATCAGGTGTGGTTTCCCCCATGAGTCCATATTGGGTACTGATACCTTCTACTCTTCCAATTTCTTGGAGATGATATCAAGAAGATGGTGTTCCACCACCTTTCTAGGGATAGAGGTGAGGCTGATTGGCCTGGAGTTTCACCCTGCCCATGGTGGGTAGTTGGAACTAGTTGAACTTTAAAGTCTTTTCCAACCCAAGTCTTTCCATGATTCTTCAGTAACCAACTCTGCTGCAGTACTGTTGCCAAGAACTTAACAGTAGGACTTCTGGTTGTCCTAGCTGACACTCTCATGACCTCATTGAGGCTAAAGGCTGGGACAAAGCTTAACTAAGCCAGAAACATTTTATCTTCAATGTTTGTCTCAGACACACAAATCCTCCAGTCTACTTTTGTGTTGTGGACAGTAGGGAAAATATTAAAGATGTGTGTCATGTCTTATCCCTTTCAACTTTCAATAATTTCAACACTCTTGACATTATTTTCCTTGCCAAGCATTTGAAACACTTGTCACTAAAACTATGGTATTGTGACCAAAAAAAAGTTACATGACAAAAAAAAAAAAATAAATAAATCATGACTGCTAAGAGTATTTTCATTAACAAAAGAAAGTTCTTTCAAATTCCCTTATTCATTCAATCAGCTCTATAAACTTTTAAGCCTTCAAGCACCCATAAATAATATCTTTGCTAAGAATGGCTGGTTAACATCAGCAAAGAGACTGGAGAGGAAATCTGTCTCCACTGCAGATTGAAGGGGAAGTGTTTGATGTTGCTAAGGCCTGAAAAAAAAACAAAAAAACATCTTATTGCTTATTAAAACTCATAGGTAAAAGCTGAGATGCTCAATTGTTCAAAGAAAATATGATGTGATGATGCTATGAGGAAGTGTCCCTTCTTCAGGAGGACGGAACTTTTCTCTTGGGCAAATGCATGGAAATGTCACATCCCAGGGCCCAGTGAATTAGAAAAGTAGATCAGAAGGAGACATGAAAAATAAAGGGCTTCTTCCTGAGAAATAATTTGCCAGTGAAATGCAGTATGACTTCAACCATATGAAACTAAATTCAGCCCAATTTTTTCCAGATCAGGATCCACATGGCACACAAGTTCCAAAGAGTCCGAATCCTGTCCTCAGTAAGCATTCAGTTCACAGTTTGAGCTCTGACTGCCCCAAATCTAGAAGGCAACATAACAGTTCTTCAAGAATCCAGGTACACATCTGAAATCATGGCTTCAATTTAGATTGGATAGCACAAGTGTGTCCTCAGTATCAGTGTCTATATAGTTGTGGTATTAGCGAGATACTGTATGGTTCATCTCAGCATAGCTGCAAAGGAAGCTTTACTATCAGTGTGGTGTGACTGGGGAGCTATTATGGCCCCAACCCTGTATTGCTAATGAGAAATGTGGATCTACATCACAGCATGGCACTCAAGGCTTAATTCAGGTCAATATCCAAAACGTCTTCACCTTAAGGTTTTAAGATTGGTCTCATATCCTTACCAAGAAGTGCTGCTCTTCTAGTCTGGACTAAACCTGGAGAACATCTCTAGAGGTTCTCTCTTCTCACCTCTCTGGTTATAGAGACAAGATTATATGGGATGTATAAATTTGTTGTAAATATACTGATGCCCATCTATCTATCTGTGTACCTATCTGTCTATCTATTCAGTCTTACCTGATCTCACCCTCTGATCTCACCCCTCCATGCATGTGTTGTATTTACACCAGCATCACAGAGGGGTTTTAACACAGGCACAGTCAAACTGAGGCTTGACAACATGGCTGCTGGATCCCCCACCATAGCTAGGAGTTAGCTGACAGAAGTGAAAACTCTTTGGAGGCTGTATCCTGCTGCTTAGGCACAGATAAAGGTCTACGGCTGCCCTTCTTTCTCCTTGCACTGGGATGCTGTGGGGATTATCTCACCATTTCCAAACAGCCTGAGCATTTCTGTAAGGCTGACAGGAGCTCGCCGCCGCTGGAAATCAGCTCCCGTTGTCTGCAGAAGATGCATTCATTACCTCATGCCCCTTGAGGCCCTCTGTGCTGGCAGCAAGCATGAGGCTGGTGTGGCAGCTCCCCGAGCTGACAAACAGGGCTTTGCACCAAGCTCAATGAATATCCATGGGCTGTAGCATGTCCCATCCCTTCTGCAACCTGTGCTATCCTTGCCAAAGTTATTAAAAGCTTTGCAACCCCTTCCCTCTCCCTGACACAGCTGCTGCCGGACGCCCTGCAGAGTTAACTCATTCTACCTGAACGCAGACAAGCTTTCCCCTGCTCTCCTATTAGTGCTGTTTGAAAGCAATGATTTGCCACCTCAGCCTCCTGGCATCCTGCTGCTCCTTCTTGCACAGCAAAGGCTTTGCCAGGGCAGCTTCTGTCATTTAAAACAATAGGGAGGCGAGGGCTCCAAAGAAAATCAACCAAGTCAAATTTAGACACTTTGAGATGGACAGAAAGATTTCTTACCTCTCTGCCTTCCCCCAAGAAGACTTTTCCAAGGATTTATTGGTGCTTTGCTCTGAAAAAAAAAAAAAAAAAAAAAAAACCACCCTCAGGGAATAAGTGTTCCTTCTTTTTTTCTTTTTTAACCTCATTTCTCATCATTATTCTAGTAGGATAATCTAAGGAAACATCTTTAAACATCATAGACATATGGGAGGACAGAGAAAGAACTAGAGGTTTGAACCCAGTGCCGTGCTTTTCCATAACACTCCATCCTTATAACTGAGATTCTTCAATGCCCTTCTGTTGCATCCAAAGGGTTTAGAAGTACATGGAATCTGCTCTTTTCTTGTCTGCATGCAAACGCATGGCTGTGCCTTGTTATTCTTCCTTCAAAAGGATCATTGTTTCTCCATGCTGTATCCCATGCTCTTGCAAAGGCAGCAGCCGAGGTGAAAGCAAGAGCTCTCCACCAGGATCCAGAGTGGGATGCAAGTGAGTTTTCAACTGCAAGCATAAGGGGATTGAAATGGCATGAGCAAAACTGGATTAATTACCTGGTAATTAGCTCTAAATTAATGTACAATCGTATGGTACAATTGAGCTTGAAAGGGAGAGGCTGCTCTGGCAGCTGGAGTCTGCAAGACCTGTAGAGATCAAACCCCACTGTCTGGGGCAGGATATGTGGGGTAGGTCAGTCCAATTGTGTGTCCCTGAACCTCTGGGAAAATTTACTGACTTTAGCACTGCCAGGGAAGGGATTTGGGTAGAAAGAGCAGGACAGTGGTCTGTTATTTTTTCTCAAATATACATAAACATACAGGCAAGATCAAGCTGTAAACTCTCAAACTGCAACACCAGAACTTTCTTAATTCCTGTTCCTTGTCCACAATTCCTACTCCTGGTCAATCATGCCAGATTGACCAGATTTCCTGCATTACTACTCCTGCTTATTCTCCAGGTTTCATCATCTTCCTCCCTCATACTACGGGGGGTACAAGTTTTTGGCTGAGCCTGGTCCATACTGGAGCATCCCAAGCATGACTTGGTGCAGGGGAAAGGGAGGATAGACAGCATCCCATTGCTAGGAGATTCATCTCCAGCCTGCAGTTCCTCCCCATCTTTAAAGTGCCAGAGATGGGCTTTGTTCTGAGCTAGTACACTGTTTGAACAGATCAGAGCAATTTCTGATGCCTAGAAACCCATTGCCAGGCAACCTGATACTTAAGCCCTCTTTCTCAGCCTGCGAGGGAGAGATTCTCTCCCTTCATGGGAGAATTGTCTGCTGCCAAGCCTTCCCCTCTGCAACTCCCCTCCTCCTCTCCCACAGCTGAGGACGAGCACCCAAAACCCTTCTGCTATGTGTCAAAGTTTTGGGTTCCCTCCTACCCAACGCATCTGTTGCTACAGAGCCCAGGTGCTACTTGTTCTCTTTCTGGGGACAAACATGCCTTAGTGCCAGCTTGCAACAAATCTCTGGGTAGCCAGGATGTCTCTAGTGCTGTCACACAAGCCAACAGTCCAAGTATTCTCTGCTGCAGTCCATGGAGTTGATTCCTGCCTTCCAACTCATGGCCATGCCCAAAGAGGGTCTTCATCTGAAGCTGAAGAAGGTTCCAGTAAGAAGAACACATAAACCTTCTGCCTCTGGCCACTCCTATTTGGCAATGTGTTTGCAGCCACCCTGACATGAAACCAAAAGAGTTTGTCAGAAAAAGTTTGGCTACTGCCACTTCATGGCAGCAGGTTTCAGACAGAGGATCAGCCTCAACCACGTTTCATATACTGGAATGTATATATGTATGTAAGCAGTGTGTCTTCATTAGACGGTTGCAACAGTTTTGATATACAGGGTAGTCTACCCCATGCAAGCCATTCTCTGCCAATTGCACACTCTCACACAAGATGTTCTTCAGATGAAATCATGGGTTCTGCCATGAAACACGGTTACTGAGAAGACCCATAGATAAATCTCACATCCCTAGCACCTTGAAAGTTTAAGATAGGAGAGTGTGTAAAAGGAATAGTATGAAAGGGAAAAAAAGAAGATGATCTGTATAACCAGTTCCACTTTGCACCCATGGGACAGTGGTTCTTGGAGACATTCAGTTTCTGCAAGGGGGGAACAGGGCCACCAACTCTAAGGTCTTTTGTGAGCTCCTTACAAATCATGTCTTCAAATGTCAGTCCTGCAAGTCAGACTTATTTCCTCCTGAATATAGCTGAGATGAATGCTTCTGGTGGCCCATCTATTCCAACATGTCTTTCCCACTCTCTTCAACCCTCCAGGCCCTTGGTGACAGACTCTTGCCATTAGACATGATGGAGAGGGATGTTACCCCTACACAGTCATACTCACATGTTATAGAGGCTCTGGAAGTAAAGCAATGAAATAAATCACCAAAAGAGCAAGTGGTTGTGATGAATTAGGAGATGTTAAATGAACAAAGCAAGCGAGCTGGACGGGGCATTGCCAGTCTTTTTCCCTAGCAAGGCAACAGGCAGCAAGGCTTGCAGTACTTCTGATTCCCCTTTCATACTTTGCCAGGAGTGCTTTCAGAGTCACTTTGCTGATTGAATTTGTCAGCCTCTATTCTGGAGATAGCAGAGCTGTTTTAGCTGTCTTTACTGCAGTGCTCTTACAAGGCAGTTCCCGGGCATCTGTATTCATTCCAAGCAGCATTAGGTAGCTGATGATTCAGCCAACTGCTGGCAGATAGCTGCTCTCTCCTTGAGATGACTGAGTAACACAGGAATAACCTAGGGAATTTGCTCCCTTTTGGTGCACCTCTGAGTTTATTTGTTTTGGGTGAATCTCATTTATCACACACATGCAAGAGCTGAGCCTTAAGTGTGGCATCCTCTTGGGCATGGAGAGCAGGACAAGTCTGCTTCTTGTTTACTTTGGACAGCTTTGTCTTTCTGATGTCAGATGCTGTTGCTGGGGACCAGGACTGAGGGATTGGAAGTTGTACAGAGAAAGAGTGAGTGGACATTGGTATGCAATAAGCAGACACTGGAAATGGTCAGAGCTGGATACTGAGAAGAAAATATCTTCTCAGTAGTTAGCAATGTTTAGCCTCAAGTTGCCCCAGAGGAGATTCTGGTTGGATATTAGGAAAAATTTCTCCAAAAGAGTGGTAATGTATTGGAACAGGCTGCCCAGGGAAGTGGTGGAGACACTGTCCCTGGAGATGTTCAAGAAATGTGGAGATGTGGCACTGAGGGATGTAGTTAGTGGAGAATACTGGTGGTAAGTGGACAGTTGGACTTGATGACCTTAGTGGTCTTTTCCAACCTTAATGATTCTATGATTCTACAAGGAGGGGAGGCAATAAGTCAAATGGAAAGTGGTGCAAGGGTGACTTCGTTTGCCCTTAAAGGGAAAGACTTGCATCTGTATTGCTGCTTGAAAATCAATGAGACACAATGTGGCTGAGTCTTCTCCTGAGCCTGCAGAAGTTCTGAGCAGGGTTCCTGAGGCCAAATGCATTTCTGCTAATTCCTTCTGTCTGCAAGTTCCAATTCTTTTCTCAGCTGTTGGCCTCACCCCTATCTCCACACTGTAGAAAGAGATAGGGATATTTCAGCCCTCCTAAGAGAGGTGTCTGAGATAAGTGGATTTGAATCACCCTAAAGCAGCTCTGATTTCTCTCCGCTGATTACAAAGGGAACTTGATGACAACTTTAGACCAGACAATAACTGCTGAGCAGACATGAGCCCAGGCTGCACTCACAACTCCTCTGCTCTGCTAGCTTTCTCAACATGTCTATGGTTGGGTGAGTATACAGAAAGCAAAGATGCCTTTCTCACAGCGCATCAGCAAGTCCAGCTTTTCAACAACAAATGTCAACAGTGAATCAGCCTGCCAAGACTTGGACAGAGGCACAGAACAGTAGGGAAAGAAGCATGCTCTCATGATACCAGATTTTGCCAGTGGCCATGCAGTCCTGGGGCTCTTTACAGTGTTGTTGCTCAAATGTCTGTCCTAGGGGTAAAGGCCACTTCTGCCTCTCTGCTTGATCAGCATTCATAACTCACAGATAGAAAGTAGGCATATGAGATATAAGGCAATATTAATCCAAAAGTATCCATTTTCCCCAGGGGTGGTCTAACCAAAAAGCTCTTACTCCACGTTGGTGGATACTGTACCTCACTGCCTCAGAACCCACCACAGCAATTTTTGCACTGGGATGCTGTAGGAGAGCAGATCCTTATATCCATCACTACTTCAAGACTGAAAAACTTAGTCTGCTTCTTTAAGCTTCCATTTCCCTTTGGAGGTACCGCATGGAGGCCTGGGGGCATTGCTATGGTTTGTATGTTTTGTTATGGGGCAGAGCAGTGTCTAGAAACCTACTGAAACAACCTACAGGCAGACAGATAGGCATGTCTGCTCATGTATTTGTCTATGTCCATGTCCGTGCCCTTGCAGTCACCCTGCTCCTGACCTTTCCCCATCAACCTACAATTTATTTCCTTCCAGATGCACTTAGGAGGGAAGTGAAACTGCCCCTCAGGTTCAAGCAGTCATGCTGAGCTCCTCTGGGAACTGGTCCCAGCACAGCCCTTCAGAAGAATCTTCCATCCACCTCCAGCTTTGCTGGGAGGAAAGCTCCCTTTTCTCTGTGAGGCAGGGAACAGAAGGGAAAAGATGAAAAGAGGGGGGAGAGAGAGAGAGCATTTCAGGCTTGTAATTCAGTTATAGCGCAGTGAATCGATTTGCTGCGCCTCAGAGGTCTGTTTGTTTTTGTTGGAACAGAGGAAGAAGACCAACAGTGGTGCGATGGGCCTTGGGCTCATCATCCCAGCATTGAGCTGGGAGGGGAGAGAGCCACACAAGAATTGCTTCAGTTCCTACTTCAAATCCAGCGCTGCGCCTGTTGCATCCTGCACTCAGGTTAAGAAGAGGTGAACAGAGTATTTGGTCCATTAGCAAGCAAATATTTATATTACATTAAAAAAACAGATTTCATCAAAGTGTTAGTTGGTTGTGAGGGTAGAAACTGACTCATGGGGATACAGAACTGAACTTGGACACCTGAACTGCCTTTGTGGAAAAATAAAGGGGAAATATGGGGCCAAATGTGAGTTGTGAGTGCCAGCAGCCCTTGTTCTGCAAAGAAATTGGGAAATGGGAAATTGGTGATGTGCTTGTCATCAGGAAGTTCTACATATACTTGCATGTGCTGTGGGTCATTTTTGGGCTGTGTCCACTGCACTTAGCTGTGGCCTCAAGACTGATAAAGGCCAGAATGGATGGACAACAAGGGAAAGCTATACCAGAGGTGAGGCACTAAGGGCTACAAGGATCAAAACTACAAGGATCCAGTCTAGGTCTGAATGCTTCCAGAAATGGTGACTTCAACATGGTGCTGTTTGGCCAAAGAGTATTTTTTTGCCTAGGACAAGAGACTTGGGGCTAGACATGAACGAAGTTAAGGGGAAAAGAAAGAAGTGCGTATCAGCCTCTTAGAAAGTACCTGACCTGGTCATGCTGGGTGTCACCTTTTCCCTACAGTCATGAGTCACATGTTCCTCCGTCATTTCTCTTCAGTGAGAGTCATTGCATTAGATTCAGTTACTCAGAGGGTTATGACTAAGGACAGGGCTTTGGCTGCTTGGTTTCTGCTGTTGATGGCCTTTGGTCTTACCCACCTCTGACCTAAGGATTCCCTCCAATGCAGGGGGATTTCATAGAATCATAGAATCATTCGGGTTGGAAGGGATCCTTAAAGGTCACCTAGTCCAAATACCTTGCAATGAACAGGGACATCTGTAGCTGGATCAGGTTGCTCAGAGTCCTGTCCAGCTTGACTTTGAGAGTCTCCAGTGATGGGGCATCAGCCATCTCTCTGTGGTGCAAATTTCAGTGCCTCACCACCCTTACTGTAAAAAACTTTTTCCTTGTATACAATCTAAATCTGCTCTCTTTTAGTTTGAAATCCCCTTGTCCTATTACAACAGACTCTACTGAAGAGTCTGTCTTCTTCTTTCTCATAGTCTCCCTGTAGATTCTGAAAGGCCACTCTCGGATCTCCCCGGAGCCTTCTCCTCTCCAGGCCGAACAGCCCCAGGGGCTCAGACTAACCGCGGTGGAGGGTTCCCTCTGCTGGCCTGAAAACCCACGGCTGTGAGACAATGCAGAGAGGATTTCAGAGCAGGGAAGTGTCTATTTCTGAGACTTAACCTGGGGAGATGGCTTTGGAGGGCTCCCGACCTCCTCGTTCATCATCAGTACCCCAATTTCCATCCTCAGACCCAACCTCCAGACTCTGCAGCTTCCCATTCCCCAGCATAGAACTTTCCCATCCCCTTTTCCAAAATTCTGTCCCCCTTCCCAGAGCTTCCAGCTCCCAGTAATTCATGCACAGCTCTCTCTGATTCAAGGATTCTGCTCTCCTCCCTACACAGAACCAATCCACACGTGCATGGGAAACACAGGGAAGCTATTAATGAAACACTACCCTCCCTCTGCATGTGGTCAGAGTGAACCCCAACAAAGCTATACAATGAACCAGAGAGCCACGGGCAGCAGCTGTTCAGCATCCCACTTTGCAGGATGGACACTCCTGCCATGATGATTGCTAGGTGGATGTTTTAGAAAGCAAAAGTTGATGCAAAAGGAACCTATCCCTGTCTCCAGGAACTGCTAATAATGGATAGCGGGAGTGGAAAGAGATAAAAATGTTATTTTAATGATACTGTGGGGGCATGTAAGCAGAAAGACAAGTTTTTAGCAGGCAGAGGACACAATGACCAGCAGGAATAAAAAGGAAACTCCTCCCTGGTGGTCATTTCCCACTGTTTCTGCTCCATCTCCCCCCTGCATGAGCACCTATTGCTTTGCTTTCTCTCTTCTCGCTTCTCCCTGCCTCTGCCTCTGTTACTATCAAAGTGAAATTTATGAAGGGCTCGAGGCATTGGTGATTTCCTGGATTTCAATATAACTTCTTGCAATCTTAAGTGAACAGCTTGGTTGCTTCTGCCTGTCAGAGAATTTAAATTGCAAATTGAATGGTGAAATGCAGCAGCCGAGGGTCTGTATCAGTGACTTTGGAGAGTGCAGATATCACTTAGCAACTGGAAAAAGGGATGGAGGTAGAGGTAAACACAGCAGTGAGGCATCTGGATTTTGGGAACTCCTCTGTCTCTGTATGGTGGACGACTGCGAGTCAGAGTAAGGCCAAGGAAAGCCGAGTGCAGCCACAAGTTAAAATAAGGGAAGCTTCAGCTGGAAAAAAAAGGACAAAATCTCTGCAACCAGGGTGGCTGAAAAACCCACAGATGGGGCAACCTCCACTTCAGAGATCATTAAAGGTCTCCAACAGAATGAACCTGAACTGCTCAGTCCAGCTGTTGAAGCTGGCCCTGCTGTGATCTGAAGGTTGAACTAGACACCTCTAGAGGTCCCTTCTGACCCGTGCTATTCTGTCATCCCATCTAGTGTTCCCTGTTTTTTCTTAGACTTGCTGGGAAACAACTTAAATATTGTCAGAAATTAAAGCAGAGATGGGTCCTGAGTAACTACATAAGCCTCCCTCCTGCCCCTGACGGTTCAGAGATACCCAAACAGGTACCCAAACTCTTTCTTGGAGCTATTCTGATGTTTCACCTGAATGAGCATCAGTGGATCTTAAAGCTGAGATAATAACAACTACCTTTAATTTTTTTCTTTAATCATAGAAACATAGAATGGTTTGGTTTGAAAAAGACCTTTAATATCACCTAATTCTAACGCCCCTGCTATAGGCAGGGATACTTCCCTCTAGACCAGGTTGCTCAGAGTCCCATCCAGCCTGGCCTTGCCTTCAATGCATGCAAGAAAATCAGCATAATTAAAAGATCCAATAAACTCTAACATCCTGCAGCTGTGAGTTACACAAAAGTCTGTAGTCCTCTGCATCAAAAATAATAGCTATCTCCCAATAAGAAATCAATAAGGCCAAGTGGGAAGTAGTTATTCCCCACGTGTGTTCATCCTGATTACAATCCCAAAGACTCATGTGGAATCATAACATCATAAAGGTTGGAAAAAAAACAGTACGATCATTTAATTCAGCCACCAACCCATCACCACCATGCCACTAACCATGTCCCTCAGCAGTCCATCTCATTCTAAATATCTCTAGCAGGCAGAAACAGAACTCTGTGACTCAGTAAGCCTTGTTCAGTGCCCTGTCAACCGATGTCAGTGTCACACCCATCTTTGCCATACAGATGCTAGGTGCAACAGGTGAGATTTTTCAGAACTATTTCCCCAGAAGTCCTATTAAAAGAGGGAAACAGATGTTTTCCAGGAGCTGTTCATCTCATCTTTCTCAAATATCTTTTTTTCCAGATGAAATGGATTGCTCCATGAAAAAGTCTTTTTCTCTCTAGTAGCTGTAACAAGCGATGAAGAAGATTGTCCCAGAGATACCTGCAGTGTTGTTTACCAAGCTCTAGCAAAATGATACCTAACTCACGTGCTCCACATAGAGGATAAATAGAGAAGTGACCACAGCACCATGGCCCTGGAAGCAATAGGAACTCACAGGGGAGGACCTGGCAGTGCACTTGGAATTGGTGAAAAAAGATTGTATTTCAAGAAGTGCTGTGATCAGTAGGGATGATTTGTTCTCACTGGGGCTGTACTGAAGCAATTATTTTGGGCATTCTTCTCAGTGCAAGTACAAGGTGTTCATTGTTCTTGAACACCACTGGCCCAAGAAACCTTTGAAAGGTTTTTATGGGTAAGGACCTTTGTCCAGCAGATGCCAAGTGCACCATCCAAAGCTATTAAGGGAGACTGTGGCAGAGTCAGGGTATGTAATTTGGTTGGAATAGGTGATCTTAGTGATGTTTTCCAACCTTAATGATTCTGTGATTCTATGAAATGCTTTTCTCCAGAGCCCCAGAACAGAGTTCTAATTCAAAACCCTCTTCCTCATAATTAAAAACAACTTCATAGGGTGTGACATGCACGAGTAGGGATATTTCTTTGTCTGGCCCTCACCTCCATAGGCACAGTAGTATTTTCTGCCTAAAATATCAGCATTAGTCCACCTGTTAGGAACCTGTAAGTCCCACTCTGGAAACAGCTGCAATTTCCTTATCTGTGCACAACTCACTGAAATCCCACACTTCCTTCAGAAAGATGTTGACATTTACTCAGCTGCTTGTCAAATGTCTGGAGATGTTAACATCTCAAACAAGAGCTGTTGTCATTAAAGGAAGGCCAACAATTGCAAAGACAGGTAGTTAGCATGACTCTGAGAGAGGTTTCTGAGGAGAGGGTATTTGACATGTGTCTGCATTTCCCTCCTGCTCACAAGGAAACTGGTGTCATGGTAGCATCAGATGGCAGAGGTATTTTGTGGGATAAGCTGAGAACATTCAGATGGGTAAGGCTAGCAGAGATGCGGAAAAAATCTCATATTTGTCACCTGAGATGCATGCTCCTTTGCCACAAGAAGTATCAGTGGCTTGAATGTGGCTCACCTAGCCAAGACCCAAGAGCCTCGTTGGTGTTCCTAAAATGAAAGCTAAATCAGCCTTTCCAGGGACCAAGTGTCTCTGCCACTTCAGAGTGGGCTGACTTACCTCTTTGTGGTACAACTCATAGGATCTAATTAATTGCTGTGCTCTTCGGTTCCCCTCTTGTCAGAATAAAATTACTGTGGTTTCATCACTGAGCCTTGGGATGCTTTGTATCATCTATAAACATCTCCAGTTTAGAGAGCTCTTGATATTGTCTTCCACAAACTACATTCATATATATTATATCTCTGTTCCCAGGAAGTCCAGTCCCTAAGTCTGAGGGCACTGGGATAACATCTGGGGAAGCTGCATGGCATAGATTCATAGAATAGAATGATGGAGTCATAGAATCATTAAGGTTGGAAAAGATAGCTATGATCATCTAGTACGACCATCAACCCACCACCACCATGCCCACTAAACCATGCCCCTCAGTGCCACTTCTTGTTTCAGGGACAGTGACTTCACCACCTCCCAGGGCAGCCTGTTCCAATGTTTCACCCCTCTTTCAGAGAAGAAATTTTAACTTGAACCTCCAAAAATGGTCCAAAAATGGACCACACCACCAGATTATTTCACAGCTAACCAGGTGCTGAGCTTACACTCCATCTCCTCAGCTGTGGCACCTCTGCTGTGTGGGAAGGTTTTCACATGCATGGGCTGTGCTATACACTTGGGCTGGAGTTTCAGAGTCCTGTGATTTTAAATCTCCCATGTGTCATTTTCCAACCCAGTCACTATCAGGGGGGCTCTTTTCCTGCAGGCTGAGGTTAATTGGCTTGTGGTTTTAAGAGGATAAAGCTGCAGAGACTCTGAGTCAGGGCTGTTCTCCAGATTTCCATTATAATCTACATTGCAGGAAAATAGCTTTCCTGATCAAGTCATCTGTCCTTTCAATGCAGAGGATAAAGAGCTGTTGAAATGGGAAGTCTATGGAGAAGGAAAGATGCAGAGCTCCTGTCTATGACCT
Organism: Odontophorus gujanensis; assembly: GCA_013399175.1. Taxonomy (NCBI): domain Eukaryota; kingdom Metazoa; phylum Chordata; class Aves; order Galliformes; family Odontophoridae; genus Odontophorus; species Odontophorus gujanensis. The sequence continues at coordinate 19,437 of VXAB01014236.1, read as the reverse complement.
TGCTGGACACAGGAGGAAGAAGAGGCCAAGACTTCTCTTTGCTGTAAGGAAGCATGACAAAGGTGTGTGAAGGCACACTCTCCTTGACCTGTGCCTTAGGAGAGAAAGGAAAAGAAACTTGGAAGGCACACAGAAGCAGTAAACAGCAGCATAGGTGTTGGGTGTCCCATCCCTGGAGATATTCAGTGCCAGGCTGAATGGGGCTCTGAGCAACCTGATGGAGCTGCAGGGGATTTGGACCAGGCGATCTTTTATGGTCCCTTCCAACTCAAATGATTCTATGATTCTATGTTTTCTGAGCCTGGTTTTATGCATCTTTTGACATCAAGTGGGGGAACAAGTTGGTACATGGGAATGATGTGAGTCCTGGTATCAAGCTGGAGCTGGAGGCACTCCTGGCCCTTTGGAACTGACTGAACTTTCTAAAAATCAGTCAGGTACTTCCCCACAGGCAGGACTCTAGCTGCTTATCTCAAAGCTTGTAACTCATTCTCCAGAAAGCCTGGAGTATCCCTATCACTTTCTGACAGCTATCTCATGACAGAGACAGCTATCTGAAGACAAACCAAGTGTGAGGAAGACTGGGGGTCAGCTAGTCTGGGGCACAGAGTGTTTATCCCTTCATTTTGCTCCTGGTTAGTAGCTAGTTCACTAGGCAACATTCAATTTCAGCAGAAAGAGCAAGAAATGTTTTTCTCAACCACCCAGGACACCTTCAGGTCCCAGTTGCATAAATGTTCACTAGTGCATTTGACCTTTTCACAATAGGCACCTACACAGCCACGTGGACTCCCAACCCAGAACCAGCTCCCACAAGCATGGAGCTGCTCTGCTACCTTATACACAGCAAGCTCTTATGGCATAAAAGCGTGGGTCCTATTAAAAGCAGTTCAGTGCTTTTCAGTATTTTACACCTTGGTGCTTTTCCAGATCCATTTGTGATGTTTGTGAATTATTTCCCATGAATAAATATGTATAACCTGCCATCTTCAAGTCCTTGGCATGATCCTATCAGATGAGTCAAGTTGTCTACAGAAGACAGGATGCTTTCTTTGTGTTGAGACCAAGTGCAGGGAGAAGTTATGCACCTGCAAAGCTGACAGTCAAATCTGCTGAGTGCATCTTCCTCTGATGTTTCCTTTCCAGGACTACAATTTTAATAGAAAATGGGATTCATTTTTCTTTCCCTGGCAGCTCCAGAACTTACTATGGCATGCACTCCCCTTCTGAGCATCGCGTCATCACCTGTTGGTGCTCAAAACAGCTGCTTACCTCACCTCTGAAGCTCAGTACTTAGACTCCACAGACCTGAAATCCAAAGACTAGCTCTAGCTCGCATCCTGTCCACCTTATCACAGCACATAGGTCGGGGAGAAAAAGCACACATTGAGATTTCTCACTCTCACACAGGCATATATTCTCACTGCTAGGCTTCTACCTGAAAAGATTACAAGATACGTGTCACAGGGGTGATTTGTAAGAGAGAGAATGTTTACCTAGGGTAAATTACATTTCTTCTGTGTGTTCTCCTGAAATTTCAATTACTGAGCTACTCTTTTATTTCTAGCTTTCCTATAGCCTTTTCTCATTTAAACAATAAACACCACAGTTCAAGTTTGTTCCAGTGTATCTTGGGGTTTTATATCACCCTCATTTTTACTTTGTGCTTTTTACTCTGCATGTGTGTGTTTCTCACTCTGTATTCACATTTTCTACTTTGAGCTATTAAATAGCATCTCGCTCTTAGTTAAGATATTGCTGCAGCTCCAGGGTTGGCTGCTTGGGTTCAGAAACAAGGCTTCTCTTTCTCTTCTTCTTTCTCTTCTCTACCCATTCACTGAGATTGAGGCAGAACCCATAGTAGCCAGGACAGCCTTTTTGTTAATTTCCCAGACTATAAATGTGGCCTTCTCGTCTTGTTGAGTGATCTGAATCACCAGATCCTAGACCAACCATAGCATTCATTTTAGGCTGGACCATGCTCTGAGCATCCTGATCTAGCTGTTGATCCCTGTTCACTGAAGGGGAGTTGGACTAGGTGACCTTCAAATGTTCCTCCAACTCAAATGATTCTATCACTCTGTGATCAAGAGAGTCAAACATACTTGCTCAAACCCAGACTTGTAGGTATTTAAATACTAGTTTTCTCCTTAGCATTTCACAAGGGCTGTCCAGTCTCACACCTAGTTTTGCATGATCTCCATACAGATTTAAAAACAAACAAAAAACAACAACAACAACAGCAAAAAACAATGCATGATTTTGGCAAATAAATGGTCTTGTTCTGTCTATCGAGGTGCTTAACAATCTTTACTCTCTATATTGGAGCATTATCATTATTACCATACCCCATCTTGGCTGGCTTCCTAGTGTTATTATTTGAGATAGTGTTTATGATTGAGTGCAGTAAGTTGTATGTTTCCTTATCTTTTTACATGTCTATGAACACCAATATTTGGAGTCAGTCCAACAGAATCCCAGGATAATTTGTCTCCAGCAGGAGAATATGAAAAGAGAAAAGATGATGGCAGTGGGAGCAATATACAGTTTCTTCCATAGTGCTTCCACCACAGATGGAGCAGCAGCCCGGACTGATCAGAAATATTGGAGAACTTTATCATCTGCGAAGTTCTTTGAGATCTGGAGTTAAAGAAACAGGAGGTGAGCAAAGCATCTTCCCCAATAAACTCCTTAGCCATGGTAATTCTACACGGTCATCATTCACAGGAAGAATGCTTTATTTAGGAGGGAATAATCACATCTTGCTGCCAAAACATGAAATCCAATTATGCTGTGAAGTAAAGGCTGTTTTAAAGGTTTTATCATTTCCCAGCTTTATCCTCATCAGCTACAAAAGCGGTTTCTTTCCTTCTTTCCTTTGCTTTTGAAAGGACTTAGTCCCTTCTCTTCTGTTCTTCATCTTCCCCATGAGCCAAGTTTCACTTCTCTGTAAAACAGTTAACTTTTGTTTTAACTTCCCCCTGAATGCCTTCAGTATTTCCCCCCAAAATCATGACAACCTTGTTAGCTCCACTCTGACTTTAATGCTTTTTTGTAACAATGAAATGCAAAACCATGGGAATAACAACAAAAAAGGGTTTTCTTCCTGCTTCCTCCTTGAACAGGCTCCACGCCTGACTATGGATCTAGTACTTGTGAAACACACAGCTGTAGGGAAATCACTTTCTTGGAGGAGTCAGACATAGTGTTTCTTTCTCCTTTTTCCCTTTCCATTTCCCCTTTCATTTTTCTCTTTTCTTTCTCTCTTGAACAATAGATAGCATAGCTTCCTCAGTATTAAAGTAGAAAGAGTGTTTGTGGTTTCTCTCTTCCCATGATATTAAAATGGGAAGATAAAACACAGCAAGATTCCAGATTTGAAAGTAAAAGAATTGGAGTGTCTTCCTGTTGCTGCCACAGATTTTTCATATGAGCAGAGGTTTTCAGACCATGCGAGGAGAGGCTCCCCGAAAGAGAGAGCTGGGATGAAGGTAAGATTTGGCAAAAAAAGAAGCCTGTATCAGAATTAATAATAATAATATTAAATATTTAAAAAAATAAAAACAAAAACAAAAAGAACGGGCTGTCAGGAACTGATCAAGTGTACATGATCCTGCCATATTATCTTTCAACCTCTTTGCAGCCCAAATTTTCAGCGACTATGAGGCTCCCTTATTGGGTGAATTAGCCCTTGCCTATGTGTTCTGTAAGCCTTTCTAAGCAAGACCTACCTCACCTTCCAGTGTCTTTGTCCTTGCACTGTAGTCCCTTAAAAAGACACAGTTGGAGGCCGTGTCATCGCTGCATAAATAACTGTTGAGTCAATAGTTAATTGGTGAGCACTCTTCGTTTTCTCCATGACTTGATCAACAGTGACATTTTCAATAAGGCTGAGGCTCGGATCAGGAGCGTAAGTTAATGATATAATGCCATCCGGTTGTCTGCTAAGTTGTGCTAGACACAGGAAGATGGGGAGGCCAATTTCTGCCTTACCAGTCTGCCCCACGTCTGGACAAGTGGACCAGAAATACAACCACAAATTCTGAGTGACAGCTTAAAAGCCACACAAAAGTAATTGAAGCCCTCCAAATTTATGTCCCATTCCTTGAGCTTCTTCAATTTCTACAAGGTGCTTTTCCCTTATGCTATGTCTCACTTATCTATTATAGGCATTAATAGGACATCCTGGTATAGGTGGATTGGTATACACAGACTTGCATCATATGAACTCTGTTCCTTGCAGTTTTTGTTTACTTTTCCATTAATTAAAATAAAACATTTCTGAAATCCAAACTGAATTTAGAAGCCAACGTTCAAATATCTCCGGACTGATGTAGAGCCTCTTTTATCATAGAGAAATAGAGACCCTCTGCTTCCATTGTTTCTGAGGCTGCAACAGCCCTAGTCTGAATCTCCTGACAGTTGGAAACCCCAAGATGAATGAGCTCCAAGCCTTTCCTCTCTAAATCCTAATTCATTAACTAATGTCTGAAAAGCACTTCAGAGCTCAAGAGTGCTAAGTGCTATTATTATTAGAGACCACTCATACGCATGATGATTGAGAAAGATAATTGTTACCTTTCATTCCTTTTATTCCCTTCATTACCGAATGGTAACTGGCTTCCCACAGAAGCAGAAATCATAGAATCATTTAAGATGGAAATGACCCTTAAAGGTCATCTACTCCAACTTCCCTGCAATGAACTTGGACAGCTCCATCAGGTTGCTCAGAGCCCTGTCCAGCCTGACCTTGAATGTCTCCAAGGTCAAGGCTTCCCACCTCATATCTGGGCAACCTATTCCAGTACCAGAAAGGAAGGGTTGAGTTTGGTGTGGACACAGGAAGAGGATGAAGTTCTAACGTATTACAGTAAGAATGGAGTTAAGGCAAGATGAGGGCCTCCATCTGCCAGCATCAAAATGATACAACAGAATTGGGTGCAACACAGCTTATACTGCATACACAACTGGGCCACTTATATGTATTTTCCATGAAAAAGAAGAAATTATTCACTCATGCCCTAGAAATCTATTCAGCTGCCTTCTCACAGGTATTGGCTGTGTTGGCTAAACCTTCACAGGCTATGAGAAGAACACAGCTTATATGGGAATATCAAAACTGTGAGCACCAAACTCTTGGCATTTGAATCTGAGTAGAATCTCACTTCCACAGCACAGATATTTCCATTAATGCAAGATACCACAGGCTGATGTAACAACACTAAGTCAGGGTTTTTTGGCCAAAAAGGTGACAGCTGAAATCAGAGTAGATGCCCAAAGTCCTCAGGATATACATCCATGGATGTATTCAGAACTTGAATGGATGAAACCTTAGGGAACCAGATCTAATTGGCATTGTATTCAGTGTGCACAGGGGAGTGGACTTGAGAGGTGTTTTCCATCCTTAATTATTCTGTCATTCCAAGTCTGGGAAGATAAATTGGGCTTCTGGGTATCCATCTCTTTCCATTGATTGTAAAGGGAGGCAAAGGAGTGACTAATTCAGATAGGGGCATCTGCACCGCAGACATCTAAAGTTCAGTAGGTTCAATACCATGCCACTAGCACTGCTGTAAATAACAGGATGATCCAAGTCCTATTTAGCACTTCAGAGAACAAGTCTGTCTGCTCAGGATTTGTTGCACCTGTATTTCATTTGACTCTACACCATGGACTTTTCCACCCCATACACGATGTCCACGGAAATGAAGCAAAAGAAAGTGATCTAAACAGGAGCCCTGATGTTCTTTGCATTGATTCCCCATCAGTGGGAAGCAAGAACCACAGCAATATATATACCTTCCTGCAAAGTACACATAGATTTGTCTTGAGAACACAAAAGTAGCCTTGAAACTGTCATCCCTGAGACACACTGAACCACACAGCCACACACAGAAGTAATGTTTAAGCACAGAGTGAAAGAGCAGGTTTCTTCTGAAGCCCTGCAATTGCTCTTACCCTTTATGGCCAACAGCAGTTCTGCTTTCCCCCCTTCCTGCTCCAATTTCCCTTCAATAGTTTCACCATGTTATCACTTGCTTAAGTGCCTTCCTCATGGAAACAAGAAGCAAAGCCATGAAGTTTCTTCATTTCCCATTGATCATCCTTGCCCAGGTTCTTTCACTTTGGGTTAATGAAGCCCAGAAATGCTCATTGTGCACAGCTGTCCTCTCAGAATGACTATCATTTATACAGACCGAAGATATTACTCTCGCAAAAAAAAAATTGCTGGACTGCTATTGCTCTATTTTCCCATTTTTATTGAGTTGGGGTTGTATTAACATTAATGAGATGCTAAAGGAGAAGAAAGAAAAAAAAAAAGGAAAATGAAGGGGAAAAAAAGGTTTTCCTAAGCAAATAATAACTATTCAGTCAAAATTCAGAGGATAATTATGGCTCTGTTACATTTGAATCTTTCCATTGGATTTTGCTCTCACTAAATTATGTGCAAATGATGAAAGTTCATACATACTCATGAATGTTCACTGCCAAATTGAAAAGTTTTCTTAACCTGAAAATGATTTCTTCTTTCAGTGAGTCTATGGCTTGGTTCTTTCTCTTGTTTCATTTCTCTCTATGTAATGCCAGTGAGGGGAGTCCATTCTTCCATGGACTAGCCTTGGCTGCCTGGGATGAAGAAATTACTTAACAACTCACTTGATCGTCTACATGAACAAGACATATTTTTTTGGTCTATATAACAATAACAGCAATATTAAAATGATGTCTCATTGTTTTGGGACTTTTATTGGGACTGGAAAAGTTAGCACCAGCCAAGACCTAGTTTATCAGGCTTTGAAAAATAAAATAGTTTCACACTTTGAGATTTGAGAAAGAGACAGATCAGGAAAGATGAAGGTAAAGAGAAAAAGGGAAAAGAGAAAAAAATAAAATAAAATAAAATAAAATAAAATAAAATAAAATAAAATAAAATAAAATAAAATAAAATAAAATAAATAAAATGGTAACTGTTAAAGAGTAACTGCATTAACAGGTTCAAGGCATCCTCAAGGTTTCTCAGTCACAGAGGAGTATGGATCTTCCCAGTAGTTTTTTTCCAGGGACACAATAGAATGCTGGTAGCAAAACCTAAGCTGGAAATGTCTATATACCTCCAGCACTCACATGAGATCCCACTTCTCACCAGCCTGCAATCCCATGGCCAACACTGACACATTCTTTGCCCCACTGACAGTGCAAAAAATTTCCAGCCATCAGAGCACAACATCTTCCTGTTGTGTGGAGTGATACTGCATGGCATCCTTGGGAAGCTGGAGGAAATACTGCAAGTAAAGTGCAAGGCCAGACCCAGTATTTGGTCCTGGCTCTTTGGGGACAGCAGTGCACAGAGGAGCCATTCCATCTTTTAGTTGAATCCCACAGACTCTCATACTCCTCACCAATGAAGCAGCACAAGGCAACTGCCTACAGCTTTGCCCATGTCTATTGCTGGCTCTGTTTTAGCAGCCTTCAGGCAGTCATTCTGATCTAACCAAGCTGTGTTTTATTTTCTAGACCATATGGGTATTTACCTGCCATCTTCTGTTCCTTTAAGTTCACCATCAACTGACAAATACACAGTTCACATGAAGTGGCAAAAAGCACAGGTGTAAACAGAAAACTGTGTTGTTTCAGCTTTCTTGATAAACGATTAGGAGGGGATTTATTTTTATACTGTGGATGGGCTCAGTTTGTGCATATCATCCTGGGGACCTGACAAAATGTTGTGAGTGGGTAACCAAAACTCTAATGCTCACCCTTCCCTCTTCAGAAAAACAGACAGACAGCTCTTGAACTAAAGGAGAACTCCGCTGAGAGAGACACCTCAATGATACATCTGTGCTTATTACTGTAAAACACTCAGTATATGCTAAGTTATTCAAAGATAAAAAGCATTTTATAAGAAAAAGCATGTGAAAGTCCAAGCTGGGATTTTCCCTTCTCTCACGGGGAGGGGGGAATAAAAATCCCATTGTAAAGACTGTCTTAGGGAAATCGCTTTGCACTTATTCTCCTGGGACAAGAAACTGTCCACCTCTCTCCATGGAGGCAGATACACAGTGCTGTTCCAGAAAAAAAAAAAAAGGGCTCCACAATTATAGTGCCCTCACTTAGCCTTCTTCAATCTCTAGGCCCCATTTCTGAAACATGAATAATCACAAACCTGGTTCACTGTGTGCAACTTGTGGCACCCTGTGCCTGTTTGAAATCCTGCCTGAGAAAATGATCTTAGTCAAATCAAATTTGTGTTGCTGTGAAATTTAACCCCTAATGCCAGCCTGGATCACCATCACAGATTTGTTCTGGACTGAGTCTCAATACTCCTCAGGAGACCTGGAATTCCCCTCCTTCCCTGCTGCAAATGAGGTCTAATGAAAACATTGTCCTGTTCTAGCTATGTTTATATAAACAGGCTTTTCTTTCTTTCCTTCTTTGTTTTCTCCAAAGCCTCCATTTGAAGTCCTTTACTAGACCTGTTCCAGACCAGGCCATGGGTTAATTCTCAACTTATTCAGCTTTTAATAGACTTCTTAGTAAGCTTAACCTCTGCTTCAAAGCTTGCTTCAGCATCCCTGAACCCTGCAGCTTTGCACAGCTTTGGGTTTCCAAATAAAAGCCCAGCGCTGACTCATTGTTTTACAACCCCTTCAGAGTCTGACCCAAGCCCCAAAGCCTAAGATGCAAAGCAGTGTCAGGATTACTTTCTGCATTTGGCAGGAAAAATACTTCTGAAAAGAACAATTAACACTTTGTTAATGTGCCAAGAAGCAGACTGGTCTGTGTGGTAGCCAAAGGCGACTGGTAACTGCTGCGTACCTTGATGTATGTGTGCTAATGCAGGTCAGTTCTGATAGAGCACACATATTCTTAGCCTTAAAGCACAATGACAGATGAGAGGTTCTCCTCTAATTTCCCATCCTCTCCATTAACAGGACAAGCACAGCAAGCCACCAGCAGAAATCTGTGGTCCAACCACAGCCTGACAAGTAATCATGCATACTGCAACAACAAAAGTAGTAAAAATTAATAGTAGGAAAAGAGATGAACAAACTTGATCTTGGCTCCATGGGGCAGCAACAAATGCCACACCCTAGGGAGATTCAGGTCCTATTCAAGGGTCTGTTGCTTTTACCAGTTATTAAGAAGCATGTCCCTCTGGAGCTGCAGACTGCTGGCAATGCTTGGTGACGTTGCTGTCACAAATATGATATAATACCACATCAAAAAATGAAAGAATTTTTGCAAGCTTGTGTGTTCTGCATTCTCTGTCCAGACAGACAAGTTAAAGTATGTTTAACACTTAGAGGAGATTCCCAGCTACTCCCTGAAGATACCTCTATGCTCTGCTTCTCACTCCTCTACAGCAAAGCCATGTAACTTCCACACGTTGCTGCATAAACTTTTATACTAAATGTTAGCAGATATCCAACTCCTGGTTCCCATTATGCCTTCCTCTTACCGCAGGGAATGTCGTTGCTCCCCTCCTGCTTGATGATCATTCTCTCTGAGGGATGTACCAGCTATGTTTCTGGTTAGTTATGTGATATTAATGGTAGAACTAGATGATCTTAGTGGTCTTTTCCAACCTTAATGATTCTATGATATCGGAGACAAAGAAGGAACAATGTCATGATGACCATGATTGGGGCACACAGTTGAACGTGCTGGCTCTCCTCATCTATCTTTTCACTTAAATTCAGGCCTTTCTGCAAAACCTTGGAGTTCAAGGAGACCAGTGAAATTTCAGCAGCAAACGTGCAGTTCTGCAACGTCCATTTGAGATGGAACAGAAGTCACTACAATAATAAAGATGGGTATGTGGGTTGACAGACAGACAAATATGTAGATGGACAGGTAGATGATAGGCAGTATATTACATATTAAAACTGTAGACAATCTATCATCCATTCTGTCTGTCTTTTTTTTTTTTCTCACCCTTTTTAAATTGCATGTATTGCTCCAGTGAAATTTATCACAGTGTAAGAAATAATGATTTTTTAAAGGTATATTTTACGTTTTAAACATAGGTGTGAGGGCTCCCTGATAATAAATGGATGAAGATGTGAAAGCTTATTGGATTGTCACATGGGATACTTTATCCCCAGGGCTCTGGATGAAGAATTAGACCATGGAGATCTTATTTGACATTAGATGTTTCAATTTTTCCAAGAACATTAAGGCATGTTGGATTCAGCACTGAATTCAATAATAAACAACAGCTCTGACCCTCCTCCCTTCCCCTTTTGCCCCTTAGCATTTTAAGTCAGAGACGCGTTATTAAGATTTATTTTACATTTTTATTATTACACTCACAAGAAAAGAGAGATCATATTTGCATAATTCATTTTTATACAAACCTTTATGTATTACTTACAGCTGGTGATTCTCCCCCCTTTAATATATGTGTTTGTATGGCAGTAAAACAATGACATTTGAACAATACACAGAAAATGATTTACTTCAACCCTGCAGGTACTGCTGTATATTCATTAACCCCTGGGAATCATTTTGATTGAAATGCCTTCCGATAAAGCTCATCAAGACACTGAGGCTATGTGCTTGCTAGCAAATACAGGGCAATAGTTTAGCATCAGACCCTCTTGGGGTGATCAGTGAATGAACATTTGGCCATAGTGATATCTGGGACATTTTTTATTGCTAAATGCAGTTGTCTGGACTACAGTGGTGCGTGCAGGATGAACACTGAGACATGCTGCCTGAGAGAATGAAAATAGCCTACCCCTTGTGATACACAGCTAGGGACATTGCCTGGGAAGATACATCTCCTTGTTTTCTTGGTCAAACCAACACAACCACCCACATTTGGCTCACACAACTCCTCACTGCTCTGCTCAGCCCACGGATACGTGCCCCATGCCCCAGTGACACAAGTCATAGAATCATGGAACATTCCAAATTGGATAGGACCTATATGGATCACTGAGCACAACTCCTGGCTCCACATAGGAGCACCCAACAAAACCATCTTCTTCACCTCACCTTGCTCTCCAAAGCTATTTAGAGTTGTCTGTGGAAGACCACTTAGTTCTGTAGTAGCTTTCCTGGTCCTTTTCCAGGAAGATCTTCCAACCCCAGACACATACAAAGTCATTTTCCCCAATCTATTCATTTTCTCCGTGTTTTCACACACTGCAGTCAGTGATGGTGGTGGTGGCAAAGGTGGTTGTCATGGTAACTCCTTTTTCCCCTTCTCTTAATTCTGCAGGTTTTCTTTCTAATAAATCAATTTGTGAATGTGTTTCCTCTTCTTGCTCTCCCTTCAAAATAACAGCTATCCGTAACATTTCAGGAATGTAGAATTTGCCAGATAAAGGCTTCTTTAGGTCACTCATGCTGAAACTATGCCTACTTCTGACAGCTACACCCTCTGAATCCTTTCAGAGTCAACATGAGAAGTCTCAAGGGAGAAGAATTTCCCAAATAACAGAATTCATCCTTTGTTCCCAGTTGAAGTCATGATGGTTCTGCCTCATATGCTTGTATTCCACCCTAAAGAAACTTTAGCTAACTTTTTTGACAAATAATGTATAGATTTCACATCAACTTTCAGGAAAATGATCATATACATTCCCCATAAGAAAGACCTTAGCCAAAGAAACATGCAAATTGTGTTACTAAATGATTCTATTAGGTAAATGTCAAGTGGATCTGGATTTAATTCTTCACTCCAAGAAATTTTGTCCCCAATCTTTCTCCAGCTTTCTTTACCTCATTAGAAATATGGGTGGTCATTTCCATTCTGTCACATAAGGCTCCTAAAATGGGGAGAGATGTTTTCTGTGACATATAATGTTAAGAGAACAGTGAAGTTTATGGACTATCTGAAGTCCAACATGCTGGAGTTAACAGCATTTCTATCAGGAAAGGTTCCCCAGGTGTTTTTCACAACTCTCTTGAAGTTAAAGTAAAGATCCGTTCACTCAGATAGGGATCTATCTCACCTAACCTCTCCCGTCAGAGAGAAAACACCATCCTCTGAGTCAGCTGGCTTGTTGCCTCTTCTGGTCAATGGAGATAAATAGGTACATCTAGAGTGAGATTTGTCTGCCTTGTTTTAGGCCTTTCTCTCTTAAGATGAGGTGCACTGCACACCAACAAGGCAGATTTGTCTCCAATGATGATAAAAGTTCTGGGATGTCAAGGCAGTCAGAACCCTTTTGAGGACCACATGGAAGACAGTGTCAGAGCTAAGAATTTCTTTTTAAACCAGTCAGTATTTTAATGGGCTAATAGTCCAAATTATAATATAACAGTAAAGCTTTGTTAATGATGCAGTAAAAACTGCTGAATAGAAGCATTCCCACCTTCCCAGTGCCTATCTCCTTCCTCTGGTGTGCATCTTGCCAGCCAGCATCCCTCTTCATTCTAAGGCTGACAGCTCCAGAAGGATGTCCTCAGGGTGCTTATCTAATGTTATTCCCAGTGACATTAACCACAAAGCTCCAACTTCTTGGTGTTCACCCTCTCAACCCCATAAATGGCTGCTGTTCCATTTACTCCATGGCGTACTCTGACCTTGAGCCCTCCCTTCTGTTTTATTTCTTTTCCACTGAATCATGAGATAACTTAGATTGTAAGTGACCCATGCCACTTTTTGATCTGAACCAATATCACATATCAGGTTAAATAGAGAAAGTTCTCAAGTTGAAGTGAGATTGAGGAATCTCAGGAGAAGTATTCTCCTTCAAAGTCTAATGTTGATACTAATGTCAAAATAAGAGAACATTTACCCAATTTCGCAAGTTGTTTCTCAGCCCTTAGCACACCTCTTACAGAGCAGAAGTTTCAGCTGCTGAGATCATTTTTCTCTTGACACAAAAAAGAGAGCAGAATCAAGTGTTAGCTACACTGATCTGTCATGAAAGCTCATGGGATCCCTCAGTATTCTCCCAGCACACAGAACTGCATTTCACATACATGGTATTCTAGAAAGTAGATCACACTGGAGTTTGATCCTACCTTGTTTCAGACCATGTAGAGCTGTGCCTTCATCTTTGATAGGAAGAAGAGAAGACACTTAATCAATAGCCGTGTGAGTGATAAGCACATAAAACAAGTGAGATTGGGCAGCTTGTATAATCATTAGCAAAACCGTATGGGTAATGTATAATTCAGGAGGAAAGATGACCATGGTGGGGATGGATTTTATGAGGGTCAAGACTGCTTAAGGAGTATCCCCTTAAAGTTAATTATTTTATGTAGTCTCTTACCTGGAACATTCAACATAAGTTATGAGGATGATGGGGAAATCATAGGGAAGATTTCTGGCTGTGTCCTGAAGATGAAAAAAGGAGACTAATTTGGTTTCTTTCTTTCTTATTCTTCCCTCTTCTTTTCATTTTCAACTTCTTTTTTCTTCTTATTTTCTTCTTTTCGTTTTTTACTTTTTTTTTTCTTTATTTCTTTTCTCTTTTCTTTCTTTCTGCCGCACAGCACCAAACACTGGGGATACATTTCTGGCTCCAGCTGTACCTTTTGAAGTGGTTACCACTCCCAAATGCACCTGCGACTGCTTGTCACCTTTCTCTTGCTCCCTCCTCCTGTTGATCACTGAACTGCTCATGAAACTGCTCTTAACCTGGTGTACTTGCTGTGGACTGGAATCTCAGAAATGTGTATTAGAAGTTTAAAGTAATCTGGCTCACTTGAGCTATAGAACATTAGGGAGAAAGCTCTCACGTAGTACGTGCAACTAGCTTACATAATGATGAGCTCCATCTGAGGCCTTGTTAAAAACAGCACTTTCATTACATCTCTGAGAGATACTTGTTTTATACAAAGAGGATTAAATAGTGCGTATCTACTTAATCATACCCTTTTTTTAGCAAACCAATGCTCTCCTTTAGTGTTAAAAAACTTAAAGAACCAAATCTTTCCAGAAATCATAGTACGAGGTGGGGATAGTGAGTCTCTCCTGGCATTATTTGGTTGTGATGACTCTGCTCTTACAGGGCACCAGCGTTCTACCAGTACATATGTCACAGTTCATACTTTACAATTCATACATCACAAAAAAAGGTAATGTTACTGAACTTAATCTGCAACAGAAATTGTCATACCACAATCTTTACATCCTGGAGCGGGCAAAGGTTGTATGATAACAGCACCAAAGTACCCACTCAAGCCTTGGTAGTAGAAACTAGATGCCATCCAAGGCCCTCAAAAAGCAAAGCAGAAGTTGCCAGTTGAATTGCTATTTTCCTGGTTACTCTCTCTGCATGCTGGAGTTTGTGGTGACAGAATTAATGTGGTTCTAAAGGTAATTTGAAAGCATCAAGAGAGGCGAATTATTACATGAAAATGCAAATTACACTTTATCGGGGCTGTTCCACAGCTGCTATGATTCATCATCATTTCTTCATCTGTTCTTTTTTTTTCTCCTCCAGGTGAGATCTCAATAAAAAGAGGGGGGTGAGAGTGGCAGAGAAGAGATTTATGGCTTCTTTTATTCAAATATAAGAGGCTCTTCAACAGGAAGGGAATATTAAACATTTAAAATCATCATCTATCATTCAGCCTTTATCTGATAGTGACCACAAATTCCTCATGCATATAGCACAGTTTGGTATGTCTTGCTATTGTTCCCTTCTTCAGGGGAGGACCACCATCCTTTGACCATCACTCTACAGCCATTCCCCCACACCAGATATGCCATGACACTTTCTTCCAAAGTGACAACTCTTAGTACTATAAATCAGTGTCACACTTTCATCTTAGCTGGAGCTGCACAAACTCAACCCAAAGGAAGACCTGCAGTGCTGTTCTCTACATTTATCCTAAGTAAACTCTCTCATAGTGGAAGTTACGCTGTTATGGATTTACCCCATTCCAGCACCCACACTATCCTGCGTGGTGGAGTATGCAATCTACAGGCATGCTCATCTTTACACTGACTGCATGGTTACTGATGAGTGTGGGATGATGGGGAAGGGAAGCAAGGGCTAACTACTCACTCTTCCAAAAGAAGGGGCAGGAGAGCTTCAATTGAATGTAGCAGATGACAGATTCAGAATAATTAGATGGAGGTATGTCTTCACACAGTGAAGTTCAGCTGTGAAACTCCTTGTTTTAAAATGATTACTGAAAATCCACACGGTTCAAAGTAAGTTTAAGAAACTCATGAAAGAAAAATCTGCCATTTGCTGTTAAATATGAAAATATAATTTCTGATTCAGTAATCCCAAAGGCTCTTATTCCTAGAATCAGAGAAGAAGCCACTTCTGCTGGCATTTTTATGGCCTTTCTTTTATTCTATTATTTACTGGTTAGTTTTGGAGAAAGGAGACAATTCCCTGTACTTCTGCTGTGATTGAGATGCTCTTGAATGCTCTGTGCTGCCCTCCCAAGCCTCCATGTCAGTGAATGGGAAACAGTTTCATTTCTAAGTTATATTCTAGTGAAATAATGGAAAAACATAGAAGTAAACACACACAAAACAAGAGATACACCACAGCACTGTTAGAATTGTTCAGTGTTTTTGTAGGCAGGTGTTTGTGTTACTTTATTGGTTATTTTATATTAACTACCAATATTAAATTCAGATAAACTGCATCATATCGTACAGGTGTAGAGTATCAGTAAATAAATAACATCTATGTAGCTGATCTGTACTTCTTTTGGCAATTGACATTGCAGATTACCTACGTTATGCAGAGATAAAATGACAATTAGGTGTCAGTATCTTCAGAATGCAATGCTGGTGCTTTCCTGCACTGGGTGCCATTCCAGTAGATAGAACATGCCCAGAAAGAAAAGCTTTGCCATTATCTCTGTCCTGCACTGTGTGCTTATCCATATCCAGCACCACTTAGGAACCACTCCAACAAGTGATCATCTTAACAGGGTCAGCACCTTTCCTCTCCTGGATCCTGTAACAAACTTAGCATCAGTTCCTAACTAATTGAATTGGAGCATGATCAACAGTCTAATTGAAGACTATCTCACATCCATTTTAAGATCATATTATTTCCCAATGTGCTTTCTGAGCTTCTGTTCACAGATTTAGGAAAAGGCAAAAAAAAAAAAAAAGGGGGAAAAAAAAATGGGAAAAGGCAGCTTTACTTAACAGCTGCTATTTTGGTATCAAAAGGAGTCTGCATTGTTGATTAGAGCAAGAGATCATTATCCCTCTTAGGAGCCCAATGAAGGTCATTGTGTTAACCTTCAAATCACTCTGTAACTGGAGGCTGCTTTTTTTCTCCCGCTGAGCCACACTGGGAGAATAAAGATAAATAAAACTAACACAAAGGAAACAAGTTCAGCTTGGCTTCTGCAGAGTGGAGGAGCAGAAGGGTGGCAAGGTGGAATTAACTTCAGATGTTGTTGTGTATTGTTAATGTTTGGTCAAAGGAGAGAGACAGGATGTAGGGAGATGGGAGAAAACTGATTAAAATGTTTTAATCACTGAATGCCCTGCCATAACTGATGGCAACAGGCAGGCACCCAGAGTTACTCTGTAGACAGATCAGAAACAGCATGTCAGATTTCAGTAACTCATTAAGGACTAATATTTGGGGGTGGCATTGCACATTTCCCCAATGGGCAGGCGATGATCAACAAACCACCCATGGCATGATAACTTAGGCCAAGAATTACGGAGATTCTTGACTAACACAGACTGGATGGTAAGAGTGCTCTCTCTTCTTTTGTAGGTCTTGTATAGAAGATATCAGGTTCAAGTGTAGAAACTTTTACAGAGACCTCTACTGTGTTACCAGGGATTCAGGCACACAGGTAGTGGGCAAAAAGTTTGGCAAAGCTGTGTCTCAAGATACACAGTGCACAATGTCCTTCCCACTGATGAGTTTCTTTAGCCCACAGACTATGACCCAGATGACCACAGGGTCCCAAGAAGAGACACTACAAACCTGAAGTGCCTGTTGGTTGTTGTGGAAGCAAGATGTTCTCTCTCTTCCTCAGACACTTGGTCAGCAGAGGTGACGCCCATCAGGGAGGAGATATTCCAGCTAGATAGTCTGGCCTAGGAAAGCTATCTAAGTTATCTAAGCTCGTCTTGGCAGGAAAGACTGAAATCTGGGAGAAAGGAGAAAAAGCAACCCATGTCCAAGTGCTGTGTGAAAGGCCTCTTCATCTGTAGCTTCCCTCCACCCCAGAGCTATTCCATCTATCTGGCATCTTTGGGTTCTTGGTTTGTATTGTGTGAAGAGAGATTCAAACCTTACATTTTCCCATCCACTCCTTCTCACCTATTTCCCATGTAGCTTCTCACGTGCAATCCCCTTGTGTATGCGTGTGGTCAATCCTGGCCCCATTCCAACACTGACCCACTCCATTACCTCTTAGAAATGTCTCGTTTCTGTGCAGGTCTGAAGGTCCTTTGCACAATCTACCTGCTGCCATTCATTTTTCTTCCCTGCAGTGCCCATGCCCTTGCTTTGCTAATCTGCCTCAGACAACTTTTATTCTAAGTCAGTCAACATGTCAATTTAGCATTCACCTTTTGTTGTATCTTAAATCTTTATAATCTCTGTCCTTGCCTCTACATGTTAAATAAATAGAGCTCACATGTTCTCTGTTCTTTCCCTGCTCCCTGTGCCTGCTAAGGAGCAAGACCTCAGTTGACATCTCCCAGGCAAGACATACAGATGCAAATGATGGGGACACAAGTAATGTGCATAGGGACATCATTCCTGTCTGAAGACAAGGTGAAAAAATACGTACAAATTAGGATAAGAAGCCATTCCCATCTGTATCCTCACCCCAGCTAAGGCATAAAAGTCTGCAGAGGGAGAGTGTCTTAGAGACAATACAGCATTTGCTGCTGTTTCAGGTAAAGACACTTGGAAAGATCTGAAATGAGCAGAGCAAACTCAATTACATTCTAGCAGATTTCTAAAAAAGGATGGCCCATTTCCAAACGTATATGAATGCCACTTTCCTCTGCAGAAAGTTTATTTGTAGGGCTCCTGATCTTCAGATGTGGGGATGTTACACAAAAGAAGAAATAACTTGGGTTTTTTTTTAAAACAATACATACTAAGACATGATTTATTCACCAGAAAGAAGGTTAGCCAAAGACAATGACATCAGCAGCAGTTGTAAAAGTGAAATGACACTTGCACAACTCTAATATGAATGAGAAAAATTTCTTCCAGGTGAAAGACAAACCCATTTATTTACTGTATGATCTGTTGTTTTCTTAGTGATAGCAGCTAAAAAAGACAACACACTTTAAATAGGGCTCAATGGGATGCTTTTTTTGCCACCATGACACCATGTGAGCATAATTTCCCCTTTCTGATGTTACTGGAACTGAATGTGACATAGAAGGGCTGGGACTTGTTTTATGCCTCCAGCACTGTGTGCTAGAAAATTCCACTTAGCATTACTAAAAAGTCTAGAACAAGTGGAAATGGCCTTAATTTGCTCCAGGGAGGGTCTGGTTGGATATTAGGAAAATTTCATTCTTAGAAAGAGTGTTGGACATTGCAACAGGCTGCCCAGGGAGGTGGTGGAGTCAACACCCCTGGAAGTATTCAAGAAAAGGCACTGAGAGACATGGTTTGGTGGGGCATGGTGAGGATGAGTTGGTGGTTGGAATGAATGATTTTAGTGGTATTTTCCAATCTTAGTAATTCTATGGTTCTATGATCAAAGAGAAGATCAAAAAAAGAGGGTTTCTGGAGGTGATGACATCCTAGCACAATGGGATGATGCCTTGGCCCAGATCACTGTTGATTTTTTCCTATTAATTCTGGGTTTCTACTGTGCATGGGAGCTTGCAGCTCCTTGGTTGACATGTGACTCCCATGAAATATCCCATTGGGAAACTGTTTCCTTCAACTGCACACAATTGTGTCTACTGTGGACAATACCACCAGAATTTTGGTCCCTAACTCTGTGTCCCTGCTGCACAAAAAACACTACTGAACTGATAGCCAAGCCCTTCAGCCAACTATTTCTCCAATCAACTTTAATTTCAGAAACAAAAGGCAGTTTTATGTCCCTTCTACAGTTTTGCATAGGAAAACCTGGGGAAAGCCCATTAAACAAGATGTGACTACTTCAGCTGAAGACTTCTTTGGGTGATCCTCTTGTTCTTAAAAGCCCTGAAGATAATTTTAGAACAGCTTCTTCAGCTTCCAGTTCCCCTGCACTGTAATAGTCAGACATTTTTTGAAGAGTCCTAAAATGAAAAGGGTTAGATATGAAAAATAGTATTAAGAAGACTAAAGGACACAAATTTATGTGCTTCTTCACCACTGATGCCTGAGGTCAATTTTAGCCATGTGGGGAATGCAACACTCATCTCTGACTGTTGTCTCTTGGAAACACAAGCGTATGGCTCTGTCTGAAGCCAGGGATTGGTGAATATACCTTCTGGTTGTTCATCAGAGGTTTTGAGTAGAATAAAGCTGAATGCTCTACCCCAACAGTAAAGCATCATATATAAAT
>VXAB01014235.1:438481-475350 GCA_013399175.1 Odontophorus gujanensis | reverse complement strand
GGGAGAAATAGGGCTAAAGTAATTCAGTCATAATGTTTCCTTCTCCTCAGTGTAATGTACTTCTTACTATTCTATTCCTTTAATAGTGTCATAGAATCACTAAGGTTGGAAAAGACCTCTAAGATCCCCAAGTCCAACCCTGACCCCCCCACCGTGCCCATGTCCCTCAGTGCCACATCTCCATGACTCTGGAACACCTCCAGGGATGGGGACTCCCACTGCCTGTGCAGGTGTGCCAGTGTATCACCACTCTTTCCAAGAAGACATTTTTCCAAATATCCAACCTGAATTTGTTTATTTTTGAGGGGGATGGAAACGTTCCTTCCCCGTGGACTTCTTCCACCAGGCCCAAATCCCCTCACTCAGCTCTTAGCAACACACTCCTTGTCTGCGTGGCTGGAGTAGTACATCCCCTTCAACAATTAGAGGGCAATAAACCACTGGAAACTCTGAGACTAGAAGCACTGTGCCTGGAGTGCATGATTTAAATTCAGCCCTGCAAAACCAGCTTTGAGCTCACAGGGAGAGCAGAGCAGTCAGCGTGCCGAGCTCAGCTGAACCAACACATTCTGCTTCTCACCTGTGTTACTGTAAACACACGTTCCTGTAAGAGCCAAGCCTGTCCAGGAGCAGAGCTTCCCCTCTACCTGTGAGTCCCCAGTGCCTGAGCCCCAGGAGCTGCAGCACGTCCTGTGTTCCACGTACCCCCACTCACAGCCACAGTCCCAGAGCAGCAGCTGCTGCTGGCACCCACCCTCCCTCTGCAGGAACAGGTGATGATGCATTCCTGGAGCTTACACAAGTATGAAGCAACCACTCCATGAATTGCCAGCAGCTGTTTCCAGAGCCCCACCCTGCCTGCCACAGGTATTTGTTTAAAGTATGGCACCCGCCCTGATGGAAGGCACATGCTTAGGCACATGGATGTATCAGCCCTGTAAGGCTCCTGAGCCCGGCTGTGCCAGCAAGCAGTTGGGTAATATCAACACTACAGGGCTGGGACGCCTTCCATCACGTAAAGGGAAATGCAAAGAGAGGAAAGGAACTGGAGAGAAATACCAGCTCTAATTTCATTACCACTTTACAGGCAGAGCCTAAAGAGAAAGTCACGCAGCTCAGGCTTCCAGCACCGGTGACGTTCTCTTAACGCACATTTTGCTTGTAAACCCAGATCCTATTGAGTCTGCATTGCTGCCTCACAGGAGGAGCCCCTTTCTGTTTTCATAGAGCTGTTTGAGTTGGAAAGGCCCTTTAAAGGGCGTCTGGTCCAACCCCCTGCAATGCACAGGGACACCCACAGCCCCATCAGGCACTCACTGCCCCTTCCCCTCACCTTGGGCGTCTGCAGGGATGGGCACCACCACCTCTCTGGGCAAAAGGTAGTAGATCAGAGGTGGTTACATTTTCACAGCAATGAATAATATTAAATATTTTCGCTGGTTCACCCAAAAAGATCCCATTCAGGCAGAGCACTCACTGACATCACCCACTGCGGTACAGAGAAAGCAGCAGCGTGCCCAGCTGACAGCAGAGCACTGCTTCTAAACCTTGTTTCTCCTGAATTAACTGCGTGTTGAGCTGGGAATTCAGACAGCAAAGTAGAAACTCACCGAAAAAATAGTCTTGGTTCCTGCTAGGCTTTGAAAAATAATAAGGAAAAGCAACAGTTCCTGCACTCCACAAGTCCCAGCTAAGAACTCGCTTCTGAAACAACTCCATGTCATTAGAAACACTGAATAATGCAGTGATCAAAGGCACTGTCAGTACAATTCCAGCATGCAGCAGGATGAGAGGGCGGCCTGACAGCTAACTGCGAGTAATTGGGCCGTAGTCAGGCTTGTTTTTAAGTGCTGCAGGTCTCAAGTAACTGGGTCACCAAAACTCAGGCAAAAACCTGCTCACTTCGGGCTGGGAAGTGCTGTTTGCTGCCTCGCTTCAGGCTACGAGATGTGAGAGAGTGCTGGGAAACACAAACACACCCATGCAGATGAGGGCAGGGAACTGGGGCAGCAGTGGGACAATGAGAAGGGCCCTCCTGGGGCGTTGGGACACCTCTCACACCCAGACCCTATGCATGACTGTTTTCTTCCGCTGAGTCCACATTTAGAGGGATTCAGATGGAATCTCAGAGTGGAGGGAGTGCCCTGCCCACCCGGACAGCAGAAGTCCACCTCCAACATTTGTCCCTGCGGAGCCCCAGGGACCTGACAACCATGTCATGCAGCAATTTAAAGACAATACCTGTCGGTGGGCAGTCCTGCCACCGCCGTGTCTTGGAAAAAGCCGAGGTCGAGTGTCACAGGCTCCAGGAATGCGAGTGGGGACGGCGTCCTTTGGGTGTCCTGCAGCGAGAATTTGTTCCCGAAGTCCATCTCACTCGTATGAATGTCAGCACCAGCAAAGCCTTCACGTGGGGAGCACTTCCCCTGCTCCATCCCGGCAGTGGTGGGGGAGCGGTCACCACGCAGCTCTCCCTCCTGCTCCCTGGTGCTGCTGCTTAGCACCGAGCCACCTCCAGCAGCGTCCAGCATCCTTGCTGTGCCTGACTCAGGGCTGTCCCCAGGTTTTTCAGCGCCCATCTCAGAGATGGCTCCAGGTTTTCCTGCACCTGTCTCTACCAAGCTCAGCACTGTGTCACTGTTCTCCTGCACATCTCCCTCCATCACATCGCTGGATCCCAGCTGGGAGTCAGTGTGCGAGCAGCCATCCTGGCTGGCTTCTTTTTTTATGTAATCCGTTAACTCGCACGTGGCTCCTCTCTCCTCTTGCCGTGGACTTTCTGATGTTCCCATGCATTCCCTGTTTTGTGGATCATCCGGCATCGCCTGTGTGTCACTCTGTGCCTCAATGTCATGCATAAAATTGCTGCCCAGCTCCTGAATTTCCCCCGCTGACGTGCTGACATTGTCCAGCAGTTTTTCACAGCTGTAAGACCCTCCCAGGAGGAGACCTGAAGCTGCCACGTCAGAGATGCTCGTGATGGTGTCCAGACCACTGCACCCATTTTCCTCTTCTCCTGGCTCACTGTGACAGCTCATACCCTCCTCAGGTGGCTCTGCGCTGCACTCCGTCATTGATCTCTCTGTGGGAGCAGCATCCTCAGAGTCCTCTGCTGCTGGGAAGCTGGCTGTGCTGGGCAGTTGCTTCTCTTCCAAAGAGTTCTCATCTGCTGCTCCATCAGATGCAGCCAGTCCATGCTTCTTCCCCTCTAAGCCCATTAATGACGCAGGCTCCGCACCGCCAGCACACAGCCCTGCCTCACCTTCCATCCCACTGCTCTCTGAACACTCAGCGTTCGCCTTTTGCAGGTTCTCCAGCATGCATGCAGCATGTGCAGAGCCCTCCGAGCAGGGAACCCTGCCCAGACCAGGCTGCCTGCTTCCCTCTGCTCGCAGCCCTGCCACTGCGTCCTCCTGCTGCAGAGAGCCAGGATCCGTGCGCAGAGCTAAAGGCAGCTCTGGTCCCTCTGCCTGCAAGGGGTTCTTGGGTACCGTGCCCACCTCGACTGACCCCAAGAGGTTCCCAGCACCGCACGGTTGTGCCGTGCCCTCGGCTGCTGGGCTCTGTGTGCAGCCTGCATGGCTTTCAGCTGGCAGCTGGGCTAACTCTGTGCTCAGCGTGCTGCGGACTGTCTGCCTGAATATCTGGCTGATGTGCTCCCTGAAGGCCGGCAGGCTGGAGCCCAGCGAGAGGCACGGCACAGCCTCATGCTCCTTCACAGGGCTCTCCGCAGCGCTCTCTGCCCTCTTTCTGTTCTTATTCTCCTTTAAAACCCCTTCCCCTAGCTCTGCACTCCCAGCTCTCTCTAAGATCTCGCCGTACTTGTCATCTGCGCAGATACGGGTTGCGATTTCCTCATTACAACCTCCCTGTTTACCAGCAGATGAAAGGCTCAGCAGCTTTCCTTCCAGAGCAGGGGCTGCGAGCAGAAGCTCTGCCGAGCTGTCACTCTGCTGCTCTTTGAAGTTTACATCACCTTTTGTTTCTTTGGATTTAATTGCAGATAGTTCTTTCTTCAGCTTCTCAGAATTAAACTGTGATAAGTTTCCAGCGCTCTGCCCCACATTTAAAATCTGTGTGCCTCTGTCACGCTGAACTCCCTGCCCAGAAACATCTCCTCCATCCTCACGCATGCTACCCACAGAGCTGTTTTCTGCCTCTACTGCTTTCCCTGTGCCTACTCCAGAGGAGTGCATGGACACCTGAGGACCTGCAGCCATCGGCTCGTGGGGATAACTTTGGCTGTTCCAGCATTCTGCAGCTTCCACCCTGTTGCTTAGCGATTCCCCCTCAGTACCACTGTCCACACTGCTCCCAGCTTGCTGGCTGGGATGATGGAATGCAGAGGTCAGCACAGAGGGGGCTGTAAAATTGGCTTGACAGAAACCAGGCTCCTCCAATGCCTGTTGCATGCAGCTGGATTTATGGGGCTTATCAGAAGGAATCACTTCCCCTTGCACCTGGGGCGGTGAAGGACACCCTTTTGCCCCTGGACCTTTGGCACTTTCCATGCTCCTGGTTTCTTTGACAGCAGTACTGTCCTCACTGCTCATCCCTATGCTCCCACCCCTCTGGGTGAGGCCCCCAGCAGCACTCAATCCTTCCATCTCTTCTGAGCTTTTTGCCAACACTGCTTCCCTCTGAGTTCCTGCACTGGCCATTTGAGGATCACTTCTCCCAGCACTATCAGAAGTAGATGCTATTTCAGGATCGCTGGGCAAAGCCTGCTGTATGTTAGTGGCACTTGCTGAGTTCTGTGTCCCTGGAAGAGCATCTCCAGCAGCAGCATGGCTCTCCCCAGCACTGCCTTTCATCCTGCAGATGCTGACTGGCCCTTCATTCTTGTCATATTCTTTAGAAATCGTATCACTCTGACATGCTTCCTCACGCTGACTAGCTGAGATCAAAGAATTATCGCCCTGCTTGGGCTTGTTGGAGTTCTGCTTACTGCAGCAGCTTTCTTCTGCCCCGAGATCACTTTTGTTCTGCTCAGTGCAATTTTGCAAATGAAGCTCGGTTGCACCAGAAATGTTTTGCAGATGTTCACTGCTGCATGCGCCCTCCAGGATCTCAGCGCTGCTCTCATCCTCCTCCTCTCCTTCTGCTCTGCTGGAGCTGCACTGGGATGCTGCAGGACCCAGCAGAGCTCCTTTATTCACATTTGGAGGCATTTCTGGTGGGTTGCTGGGATCTGTTAGTTCTGCAAGCTGCTCAAGGTTGAGGGGCCCATCTTTGTGTTCCTGGTCATCCTCTCTTGTGGCGGTCATCAGCGCACTTTGGTGAACATGGCGTTCGAATCCTGCATCTGAAGCCACCAATTTCTCAATCTGCTCCTCATGGGGAAGAGCAGCCAGAGCATCTGCATTTGCTTGCAGGTCTCCAGGACAGCCCCCCGTCTCTGCCACCTCATTTGAGCCCTGAAATTCAGGTTTTGATGCAGATGTTTCCATGCTTCCTCCAGCCTTGCTGCTGCCCTCTGGCTCCCCTTGACCGCCCGCATGGCAGTCGGTCCCTAACACAGCTTCTCCAGCAACAGCTTCTTCCCAGGCTTCACCCTGCCCACTCAGCGTAATGCTATTGTTCTCAGGGTGGAGGAGCAGTGAACTGTGTGCACCAGCTGAACAAACCTCCTCAGCCCCATGACGGCCTGGCTGCCCCTGAGCTGTGTCCTGTGCATGGCAGCAAGCAGAGCCCAGTGGGCACTGTGCCCTTGTGCATGGCACAGAGCTGCCCCTGCTCTCCAGGGTGGCTGCATTCCCTCCATCCAGCTGCTGCTCAGCTCTACCACCAAGAGACTGTGAGTGGTCTTCAAGGGATTCCAAGTCACCCTCTACATGCAGGAGCTTTCCTGCAGCTCCTTCCTTCACGTCGCCTGATGCAGCCTTGGCACGAGGACTGAGCACTTCAGGGCTGTGTCCCAGGTGGGTTTCTTTTGCATCCTCAGTGTGGATGCCAAGGGAGCTCAGCAGTTGTGTTCCTACCCCACTTGACCCCGCACTGGCTGCTCGTGCCTCCTCTCCTCGTGTTTTGTTTTGCTCTCCTGTTACATTTGCAGATTCAGCCCCCTTTAGATTCAGCTCCGTGGATGTGCTCAAAGAACCACCCAATGCGTATTCTTCCAGCAGTAATCTCTTATCTACCAGGGAATTGTCCTTGGTGGGACTGGCAACGCTCTCCGTTTCAGGAAGCGTGGAGCTCTCTCCAGACACATCAGCTTTTATGTTTTCATTGCTACTGGCTTCGTCTTTTTGGCTTTCAGTTGTGACAGCTGATTTTTGTTCTTCCCTTTCCTTAAACGATGAAGGCTCAGCACTAACAAGCTCATCCTCCTTTTGAAGCTGCCTTTGAGAAATAGGTTCATCTTTCTCAGAGGCTGTTCCCGCTGCTTCGCTCCTCATTGGATCTTGGTAGTCACTTCCAGGCACGTGTTCCCCTAAAGGTTCTTCCAGCTTTGGCACTGGGAGGAGATCTGGGGGGTCAAAAGGCAGCTCTGGCACTGAAGGGCAGGCTGCTGGTGGTGCTCCTTGCCTCTGGGCTGTGGTCTCCTCATTCCCTGTTGTTACAGCCCCCACCTGCAGGCCGCAGACCACCCTGGTTTCAGGACTCGCCGTGGAACTCTCAGCACTTACAACTGCTCCTGTTGCTGGGTAATTTGGGATTAAGGTTTCCTTTCTCATTAGCAGACCCTCTCCACCATCTGTGTTCTGTCTACCTTGCTGCACTACAGCTTGTGCCTGACCTACTTCCCAAAATCCCGGCTCCTGCTCAGCCTTCTGGGCATGAAAATAATCCCCTGCTCCTGCACCCCAGGGAGCCATGCTGACCCACGGTTCCCCCGTGTCCCCCAGCTGCCCGCTGTGCCACAGGGACCCCAACTCCCTCAAATGCATCTCTGTAAGCGCTGCAGGATGGCTGGGATCTCCAGGATCATTCCCACCAGTTCTCAGAGCAGCAGGTGTAACAGGGCCACGCCTGGGACCTCCCTCCTCTTTGTCATTCAATGCTTCATCGCAGTTTGAGGTTGGTGACACGTCCCTGCTTCTCTCAGGATCTGCTATGACATCCTCCAGACAGCCCTCTGCAGGCACTGAGACAGGCAGATATCTCTCCCTTGCTTCTGCAGCTTGCTGTAAGGCACCAGAGCCCGTGTCTCCTCCATCTTCTTGTATGATAACACACTGTCCTGTCCCCTTGGAAGACAACACGCTTGAATTTGGGCTGGGCACATCTTCAGCGCTGGAGCTACTGAAGCCTTCATCACTGATGCTGCCAACAGTGGAAATATTTGTTTCACGTCAATAAAAAGAAGCAAAGAATAAGAACAGTTCATGCCATTGATGTTTCAAAGCCATGCAGGACATGCATTGAGGAGCTGGCAGTCTGCTCGCAGGGGCACACCACCAGGCACGTGTTGCAGCACCTCATTACACCAGTACACGAGCTCAGTCCTTTCCTACCAGCTATTGTGCCTGTGGCATGCATTTTAAGTGTTCCCAAATCCCACATTCCAGCCAGATGTTCCCCTGCTGAGGGAGCAGTGCAAGGAAACAACAGCACCTCTGAGAAGCAGAAAGGAAAAAGCACCTTTCTAGAGGGCTACTTTGCACAAAGCTAAAGGCTGTGCAGTCCACGAGGACTGCTGTAATTGCACTGAGTAACAGAAGACAAATGCCCATCTGTCCTATTTCCTCCTGCTGGCCAGCAGAGCTGCTTGCCACCAGCAGCACCAAGATCCCAGCCTGCAGAGCCACACGGCCCTTGTGGTCACCTCACAGCAGCGTTTGTGTTCCATATACCCAAGCTATAGCTGTTCAACTACAGATTAGAGTGAAAATGGCAATAGAAACAACGTGGATGTCAAACAGATTTATGGAGTCGGGTACAGGATGAAGAAAGTGGCAGACAGTTGCCATTTCAGTTCCTTGCTCATTCTGCAGCTTTATCTTCTTAGTGATTAACTTGCCAGGGCCCTCCAAGCTGGAAGCCAGCTCTGTTCCCAGGGCTCTGAGCTCCAGGAGGCTGAGTGCTGGAAAAGGGAAAAACCACCACCCACAGCAACAGCTCCTCCTTACGGCTTGTCTGTGGCTCTTTAGCTATTGGCAAGCCCATCTTCCAGCTGGGTTAGGAAAGCAAGGTAATAAATGTGGGATCGAAACGCTGTTGATGTCCATTCTGCATGACACGTTTGTGCTTTGCACGCCTCAAATGACTGGAGTTTCTCAAAGTCCTCTCCCCTTTGTCATGCTGCATTTGTATTTACAGTTATTGAACATGAAATACTTCCAAATGAGTCTGAAGCAGTTACATAATACAGATGCACCCACAGATTTCCTACTGTAGGATGCAGTAGGATAGCAGCAATAGCATAGTAGCAACTGAATAGTAGCAAACTTACCACTTCCAGATTCAAGGGGAGAAAACAATCCTATGAACTGTGCTGTTCATCAGCTCTGATTTTATAGCATTTGATAATGCTGAAATCCTGTTTGCTTTACTTGTGAGTGGATGAAGAAGGATTCTGGACAACTCTGTAAGCAATGTGTACTGAATGAGTTAAAATTTAAGCCCTGGCATGTCCTTTGATAGCGACTCAGGTCAGTGCTTTTTAAACAGCACACGTTCCACTTCTGTGCTACTTCTGTCCTCATCTAGGGCCCTAACACAGAATACAAAGCTTTTAGTTCCCGACCATGATAAAGTGCACCTGGATTGGCCTGTTTGAATGTCTCCGTTGATGTTTCTCCTCCTGCTGTAGGTAGCACAGAGAACCATAAAGGGAAGACATGCTGCTACTTCTCACTTCTTTCGTAATCTTGCTTTGCAAGTTGCAGGAACTCTAGTGATCAGCCAAACATCTGCTGGGAATGACTTAAGCACAGTTGATCCTATGTGGGGGCAGCAGGACGGAATAAATGGCTGCAAAGGTCACACCTCACCCCATTATCTTCCACTCCTTTTAAAGGGAATAACACTACAGGGGAAGGACTTCAAGGGCTGAAGATAATTCTCCCCTTAGGGAAATGCAATCTACATGAAAATGTATTACCAATAAATAATCACCTGCAGAGAGCCTGTATTTTCAGACTACTCAGTCTGAGCAACGTCAAGCTATGACTAAACTTGTTATTTTCTTTTTAAATACAGGAAAAATGTGTTTTCTCTTGTGGTTTCCCGATCTCTTCTGTTGGCAATCTGAATGGAAAAACTGCATTAAAAATTGCTTAAAACATTCAAACAAGAAAGCATCAAAGAATGTTGGAGCTCCTTGTAGTTTGGTCAGAGCTGAAGGCAGAAAGAGCCTTTTTGCAAAGAATAATTAATGCTTGTAATAATTGCTGCATTAAAAAACAAAAATGCAGCTGAATTAAGGAGAGTTGTACAGCCTTGTTAAAACTAGGCCTCATAGCTTGCTCACACAGGTAACTTTAGGAAGGAACACAGGGACCATAGACATGCGTGGTCCACTGAAGATAAATGAAGACAAGCAGAGCAGCTGTTTGCAACTCAATGCGGGGGTGACCCCATGAAGGGAAGGACAACACAACGCTGTGTAGGGTGGTTGTTTACAACACAATGGAGGGTCCTGTGCAGATAAGGAGGCAGAGTTGCTGTTGGGACACAATGCAACCCCCTAAAGGTTTCACAAGGATACCACCAGGCGTGCCCAGAGACCCTCCCACATTCTAGGTTGTAACCAATCTCTTGTAAATGCAATGAACGTGTATACAGTATGCCTATAAACTTGCAGTCGCTGCTCTGCCTGGTGTACAAGTTTGGTGAGCAATCCCCATGTACCCAGCGTTGTAATAAAGGGAATACCTGCCTGACATAAATCACTGGCCTGTCAAGTTGCTATATTGGATTTCTTGGCTTCCCAGCCATACTAGGTGCATACTGAACGTGAAACATTCATTTGTCTCACTGCATTCAAGACACACCCAACAGAACCTTTCCCACATCTCAGATGTTAAGCACACACTGATAGATTTACAAGTTCAGGGTCTTAAAGTACTGACTGCATGAATGCTATCCTTCCAGTTACAACAAGAGAAGGTTAAAGCTTTGTACATCCAAGGTGTTTGTTTTATGTAAACTACTGAGAAGCTGCACGTTTGGAAACACGTGGCAAATTTAGCCACTGATATCTGTAGTTTAATTTCTTCCACCTTTGTTTTGTCTGTCCTGGGCCAACACAAGAGCACTGCCAGTTACTGAGATGTTTCTTAGGACAGTGCTGGCTGGATTCTGTTTAGGGTGTGTACATCCTAAAGGATGTTGAGAAATACACGACTCCCATACACACATCGGGATGAAGAGATGTGCTCCACTGAGCAGCCACCGTCACAGAGCCCATTACTCTTCTACCTTGCACAGTAAGGGTGAGGGAACAGGATAAGGCAGCAGCAGCTGAGCAGCAGTACTCTGCTCTGCCTGGGGGGAAAGTGAGGTGCCCCAAGGGGCACCTAACAACATAAGGTCACAGATAAGAGACAATTTTCTTTCCTTATTCCTTTGTTTAGCCTCCAAAACATATTGCAGACGTTAAAAGGACATTCTGCCTGCCCAGCCCGGCCCCACTTGTGAGGGAAAAGCACCAAGAGCTGAAGCCCATAAAGCCCAGAGGTCACATACAGTTGCTATCTGTAATTGATGTGACTTGGGGCCCGAGTGGCTGCATTCCCACTACAGCCTGAAACCTGAGCACTAAGGGTGCACAGCACCCCGAGGCCATGGCACAAATCTGGCTGCTTCTCAAGTGTTCCTGTTCCATTTTCCCTGAGACACCAGAGGTGAGAGCTGGCACCTTGAGTTCACACACACGGACACGCTGTGCCTGTGACGCCTCACTTAGGAAATCTTGAGCAACAGAAAATGGGTGAAGAAAACAGAAACCGTTCCCACACTCCCTTAAAAAAAAATAAATCATCAAATAAAAAAATTAGATCAGCGCTTTTAAGGCAGAGCAAGACACGATGTGAACTTTTTGCTGTAAACAAACACATGAGAAATCCATCATCCCCAAAGAGCTGCTAATGTCGGCCAGATTCCCCCACCCTCTCTGCCTATCTAAGATTTCAGGAAAAAGTGAAGCAGGAAAACGATCTATAATCCTCCTGGGAACCGTCCCCTCTCCTCCCCCAGTCACTTTTCACCTCCCTGTCATTCTCCTGGGCTGTCCAGTTCGGGATTCTCTGGACATGTGCACCAGCAGCAGCGAGGCACAGTGGTATCTCCAGCACACAGCCTGGGGATAACAGTGCTAGAGAACTTCTGTGAAATAGTTCTCTCACTGACAGATTCATTGCTGCTGCTGTTATTCTTCAACCCACAGCACTAGCAATTAAAGAAATGGACCAAAACAAAGTGTTTTAGGAGAAGTCACAGGCATTCAGCGTGGATATTAGGGAAAAAAAATCTCAGAAAGAGCATGACACACTGGCACTACTGCCCAGGGAGTGGGGGTCACCATCCCTGGAGGTGTTCCAGAACCATGGGGATGTGGCACTGAGGGATGTGGGCAGTGGGCATGGTGGGTGCGGGTGGGCTGGGCTTGGACTTGGGTTGCTGAGAGGGCTTTTTCAGCCAGAATGTGTGATTTTCAACTCCAAAAATGAGGATTTAAGGCCTGCTGGAAACATTTGTGGAGGATGGAAGGAAGAATAGGTCAGAGGCTTCTATTGGGTCAACTCAGGGTGGAAAAGATGTGTTTGAAGCAGCACAGGGGAGTGAAAGCTGAAACACAAAGACTGGAATCTGAAACTTCAAAGCTGCTTCCGCTCATTGTCTTTGTTCCTGCTGCAGCATCCCAGATCTCAGCAGCCACCCCGAGCCAGGAGCGGGCCAGCAGCTTCAGAAGTACAGCACAATAAAAAGTAACTGCCTGAGTCCTGCCCACTGAACACTTCCTGAAACAGAAGTCCCATGGATCCCTTTGGAACAGCTCAGTGACTCACCCACGTAACACTCATCCCACAGGAATGATGATTTTGGATGTTGATGGGTAAAGCTGATCTGGCCAGCTAGAAATCTACGTATTCTTAGTATTCAGAGTCTGAAAGGGCCCCTTAAAGAACTGCAGCTACACCTTCCTCTGAGCAAGATGCTTCAAGAGTGCAAATTCATCACAATAGTATAAAAATAGATATTTTGATTTATCTTCACAGGAACACACAGATCCCACAGCCTCCATTACCACCACCCATCCATCCCAACATCAATTCTGATGGTGCTGGGGAGTAACAGCACAGCCTTGTGCTAACACACTGCACTCACACACTGCACTCAGCCCATTGCTTTCTAACAACAGCACGGTGTAAACACTCTCTCCTCCAGTTGACACAGTCTTTCAGAGCTGCTGACACTGATGTAAACCCATCACAGTTCCACCTCCATCCCAGTGTTTGTTATTTGCCCGTTCAGCTACTCCCAAACCTTACAGCTGGAGCCTGAGTTTGTACCTCCAGTGAAACCCACAGGGAAGGTTCTGCCCCATTTCCCAGCAGGAAAACTTCAGGCTTTCATTCAGGCTAACAAACTGTTATGTCTGCCACCACCAGAGGAGGAGGAAGAGATCTCTTCTAAAAAAAGAATGGCACTTCATCTGAGTTAATTCTGCTCTCTCCCAGTGCCATCAAAGCAAGGCCAAGGTCAGTGAAACAAACCAAAGAACACAACATGTTGCTCAGTTTTGCAACATGTTCATGGCTGTCTGCATTCTCAGAGGAGAATTCCCAGCAAGACAGACCATTCCCTGTTGTATTAAAAGCTGCAGAGAGCTCCTACCTTACGCTCTCACTTGATGTGACTGCATTCCTGATATCTCAAAAACCAAATAGAGGAACAGGAATGCCAAGAAACATAAGGTCTTTCTTGATGTATTCTGGTGAAAGAGATGCAGCCAGTCTTCCTGCAGTAAAATCTCCAATCCAAATGAAAGTTTGGGAAAGCCCTGTAAGAGGTGCCCACAACCTAACAGCCCTACCCATCTACCAGCAGATAACAGTTATCCATTCTAAAATGCATTTATATCCTATCCCGAGTGGTGCTGATGATCTGGAAAGCATTCAGCCTCACATTAAGCTCAAGCCAGCAGATGAGAAGCTTAGTAGCATGAGAAAACCCAAGTGCTCAAGCATTAATGCTTCAGAGAAAGTTTGCCCCTTTGGGTTATTTAATAGGTGCCAAATCACGTTGTCTTCTGCCATCCCTAATTATACTGAGGAATATGTTAGCTCTGAAAGTGGATCTATTGCTTTCATCAGGTGAAGAAGGACGTTTAGAAAAGTAAGATACTGACAAATATCAGCTGCATTAATGCTTTGGAGTTATACAGAGCTGTGCATGGCATTTTGCAGTTGTTTACAGTTATGCCTTACTTCACAGCAATACAGCTGTGCAAGAGACTTGGCAACATTCCTCTGTCTTGGGTAAGAGAAAGTAGAAAGCTTAGGCCAAGGGTTATTCCAACAGCCAGAGCCTTGTTTATAGCTATGCAGCAAGGTGAGAAAGTCACTTTGGTAAGCAGCAGGTAGCCTTGCTCTGGTCAGGTTGTTCTGATCACCATCCATCAGGATGACAGATTTCAAACAGCAGAAAAAGAGCAAACAAGCCCCAGCTTTCAGCAGGGTTTGGCTCACATTAACAGGAAGAAACTTTATTTCTTACCTTGCAGGCTCTGCAGTTAGAGATTTGCTCCCAGTTGGTTGCACAGCAGCAGGAGGATGATCTGAGACGTGCTGACCTCCACCTCTTGCCATGCTGTTTTCCTGGGAGCTCCTCTGGGTGCTGTGCCCATCACCTGGTGGCTGGCCTAATTCCGAGTCCTGGAGAGCACTCTGGAATGAAACAGGACAAGTCAGATAGATGCTGCTCTTCCAGAGTGCAGGAAATTCTGGAGAATCTGATGGAGATTTGCTGTGCCCTCTGACAGACAGCTCCTGTGGCACGTGATGTTGCTTCAATGGAACTTGCATGTTCCAAAGCCAAGCCTTTTTATTTTTCCTAATGGCAGAAACATAGGAGGAAGTGGTTGAGCCAAAATTAAACATAAAGCACAGAATGAAGAGAGAAGAATGCAGCAATTGTTCTGAAGCAGCTCAGGGCCTTTCTGAAACCAATGTCAGTCAAGACCTAACACTCGAATCCAAGCCCAGATTATTTTCCTCCCAGTTCACCAATGCTCAGGAGTGAGGCAGGTGGCTTTGTTCTCTGCCATGCTGCAATTCTGTGATAGTAGCTATAGGAAGCTGCCATTTCTGTCATGTGGCTTGGAAATCTACCACATAAACTTGGTACCACTGCACTGCCTCTTCTCACATACAAACCCACCCAAATATTTACGTACAAACCCACAACACTAATGTGAACTGGTGGTTTCATTCTGGGGTGGAGCAGAGCCCTGCAGGGGCAGACTGTGCCCATGGGGTGCTACCAGAGGGCCCGGGGC
Source organism: Odontophorus gujanensis (assembly GCA_013399175.1). Lineage (NCBI taxonomy): Eukaryota > Metazoa > Chordata > Aves > Galliformes > Odontophoridae > Odontophorus > Odontophorus gujanensis. The sequence continues at coordinate 460,904 of VXAB01014235.1, read as the reverse complement.
TGCTCAGAGCAGGCAACTTACAGGCATTTCTGTTTTGTTTTTTGTCAGAAGCATCTTCAGAAGGTCAAGAGAAGATGGTAAAAGCTGCTTTGAACTGTAACTGAGGACCTTCAAGTATTACAGAAGGGCATGAAAAAAAAAAAAAAAGCAAAGCAAAACATGAAGTACCCATTTCAAATCCCAGAGCATATCAGGGGATATTGAGAGAGAAGCAAAACTGCTTGCTGAGGTCACCCTCAACATACAGCCATTGTTTTAAAAACTCTGAATTGAATTGTAGCTGCAGAAAGCCCACAGCACACCTAAGGTAAGGACACCTCTGTGCACACACTGACCACTCGAGAAACAGCGCAGTGCATGACTCCATTTAATCTCTCATTCCACTAATTTTACTCTCAAGCCTTAGGTTTATTTTGTTCTAGATACAGACAGTAGATTCCCCATGGTGAAAAGTCATTGTTTCCAAAATTCCATTTATTTTTGTGAACCTGGCACGCCCTCACACCACCAAAGGCTTCTCTTGAAGAGAGCCAGGAATGGCAGATAAGGAAAGCCCATGTAATGAGCAACTGAAAAGGTCGGGGCACTCTGACAGTATGAAAAGATTTGCTTTAGATTTAAGGCAAATTTAATTAACTCTCATATCCTCTGCCTTTCCCCAGAGGAACCCCCCCCTCACTACTGCTCTGTTTGCAGAAGTCCCCTTTATCACACTGCTTTCCTCTGGGACAGGCCAAAGGCTCTGGTTTTCATGATGCTTACCCAGCACGTGCTGACATCTGGCATTTGGAGTATTTATTTAACTATATACATTGGCCCCAAAAGCACAGAACATAGCAAAAAACTACTTGTATGAAAAAGTAAATTTGTTTTTTTCCCAACCAGAAGAAAAAAAAAAAAAAAAAAAGAAGAGTTTAGTTAGCTCATGGGGCTTTTTTTTTGCTCTTGCTACTTTGTTTTGGGAAGATCTGCTATTGTTTGCATGAGAAAGTTTGTGGAGAATTCATTTCAGCAAGCATAGATGTGTGCAGAGAGAACAAAGACTGACAAAAATGCGCTATAAATTACCAAGACAAAAAACAAATGGTGGAAATGCTGATTTCTGAGGCCATACTGCTGGGGCATGGTCATTGCCAGCCACCAACCACCACCAGTGTCCCCCAGCTCAGAGCCCTCCACTCTGCACACAGCACAGCAATAGGGGCAGCAGCTGGTGGAGGCACTTTCTATCATGCTGGGGTTGAAATCCCTCAACCAGATGGGCCCAGCACCAACGCAGCCAATGCTGGGAGCAGCAGGGCACATGCAGGGCTGTGGGCTGGCAAACACACTGAGCCAGGCCATGCACTGGGTGTCAGCACCTGGACATGGCTCGCAAATAAACGTCCCACAGCAGCAGCACCATGAAAGATCATTTCCAGGCCAGCTGCAGAGAAAAATCAAGCTCATTTCCTTCCCCAGCATGGCAGGGGAAGAACCACATGAAGAACCCCAATAAATTAGGCACAGGTAGGCATCCAGGTAGGCTTTGAACATCTCCAGAGGAGGAGACTCCACCACCTCTCTGGGCAGCCTGTGCCAGTGCTCTGTCACCCTCCTGCTTAATTACTTATCATCCACCTCTCATCCATCCCTAAACAACTGTAACAGGTTGCAGAAAGACCCAAGCCTTGTTCAAGTTCCCAACTCAACCAAATTTAACAGATAATCAAAGCAATCCCTGCAACATGTCTCCTGGTGGAGCAGCAATGGTTCCAATCTCTGACAGCCACTTGCTTTCTGCCCAAGGGGTCAGGTGCAGGAATGACCAAAAAGCAAAGCTGTCCTCTTGTCTTGTCACCCAGCAACACATGCAGCCAGGAAATGATGTTCACAAGAGATGATTTTAACAATAATACGTAACAAAACTTAATGGCCTTCTACATTTAACTTAGCAATTCAATAATCACAAAAGCATATGCTCTGTGAATCTGTGCCAGCCAATGGGAAAACATAATCCCATTTCTCTATCGAGTTTTTTTTTTTGTAATTTAAGAGAGTTAAGCAAATCAGGAGCCAAACTCACTTTACAGAGCATATTATGTGCTCCTTTTCAAAAGGATTCTCATTAAAGAAAAAAATAATAATTGAAAGATTTAATGAAATAATCATATTAAAAATCAGAATACATGAGCTCTCAGAAGTTTTGCACCTAGCATCATTAAGAAAAGAAACAAACAATAAACAAACTGAGTTTGTTACAGAAAGCATACAAACTACAAAAGGAATGCTAGACAGCCTATACCTGGAGTCACAAGACAAGTAAGTGACCATCCCACTTGTCTCCCTTTCTCTTCCAGCTTCCCAGCACAGCATCCCTCCCTGCATGCTGCCCTTATGGCAGGCATGAGCGTGCCCAGCTCTGGCTGCACCTGAAAGCAATCATGGAAGAATGACATGAAGTTTCCACTCCCAGCAGCTCCCTGTGTTGTATGGGAGGAGGAGAAACTGGAATAAGCCATAATGAGTCTCAATTGATAAAGCAGAACCTGCCTTAATCCATGTCTTCCCCTACAAGCTTTTTAAAGATGATTTTAAAAGGTGGGGCTGTGGCAAGCACTGGTTCACTAGCTCCAAGCACCCACGTCCCCATTGGGACAGGATGCTGCAATTTTTAAAGCAGTCTTTAGGAGCTCCCTTTTGGCTCCTCTAGCTCTGTTTCAGGCTGTTCTGCCAGTACAGTTACCAAACACTGAATTAGGTTTTTCTGTGTTTAATGGTCTGGAAAATGGTAGCAATGGTAGCAATTAGATAATGAATGCGCACTGCACCAGAGCTTCAGTCAAATCAGCAAAAATACTACTCAGAGGACAGGAAGTAACTGGTAACTGATGTATCAGGGCAAACTGGAACTCCATTTGAGATTTGAAGAATTACACTAAAACTTGGTTTTGCCACAACGCGGTGGAGCCAAGTTCTGACTTCAATGAGCACAGCTCAGCTCCTGCCCAGTGCTGAGAGCTAAGTTAGTGACCATTTCTTGGTTTTTGGCCTTAAACTGACAGCATGTGAAGCACTGTGGCTATTTGGTTAGCTGGATGTACATATGTCACCATCCTATCCTTGGTTTAGCTTACTTTACTGAACGCACAGCTTTCTCTGGGCCAAGCAAGAGCAATTCAGACCTTCAGGCTTCATAGCTCATGTTATGACCTTTCCAACCCACTGAAGGCACCAACTGTTCATCTTCAGATCCTTGTGATGTCAACATTAGCGTCTCCTCAACAACTTGCTCTTGTGTTAAGTCACATGCATAGCCTTGGCTCACACTGGGCACAATGAAGCACAGCTGCACAGCTGGCTTCATAGTTCTTGTTAATATCATCTTTCCACTTGTTTATGACATCAAAGCTAATAGGCAAAGGAAACTTCGTAGCTCTCCTTGGAAGTCCATTTGCTTTCCTGCTGCTTTTTAATTTTCCTTTGCCCCTTTGCTGACTCTTGAATGAATACCTAGATTATTTTCTTGTGGATGACAGATGTATGAGATGTGCCGAGAAAGAGAGGGGATCAAGTTGATGATCTTGGGAAAAAAATTTCGTCTCAACATTTGTAATTTAAAATTGGTACAATTTTAACTAAAATGGCTTATTGGGTAGTTCTTAACAACTTATGAATAGTTTTGAGTGGGTGCAGTTAGGTCTATATGAGGCACTGTTAGGAAAATCCTCTCCACACTGAGATCTGCCCTCTGCTGTGCTCACCAGCTCATAGTGTTTGCTTGCTTAGTAAATTCTAACTACCCATAGCAGTAGAAAATGTAGGTCTGCCATTCTCTCACTAGTTTAAATAGAGAAATATATGGAATAATTATAGAGGTTCTTTACAGCACACATAAATATACATCTCCCTTAGAAATGGCTTTACATATAGCTTTAATGACTAGCTCAGAAGGGAAGGAATAGATTCCCAACTTCCTTTTCACGATGCCTTCACATTAAGAACCCTTCTGCAGCTCCGAATCTTCATTCTCCTTTCATCTCCCCTCATTCATTTAAAGAAAAGATGAGAGCAAGTACAATCATTATTCATTATAGCAAGAAGTGTCCCAGAATTTGCTGCACTTGTACATATGGATGTATAATTCTCAGAAAACAGGCAGTGTTTGTTTAGTGTGAACTGAAACAAATGCTTGGTGTTACTCACCGAGAACACTGGAGCAGTAGTAGTTATCACTGGAAGTAAGCATTAGTGTATGACTGCACATAAACTGGAACTATGTAAGTACCAGTAGTGGGCACAGTGCCAGTGCCACTCCGGAGCAGATAAATGCTGAATAAAAAGATGTGGAGCAGGTCTGCTGCTTTGTGCACTCTTGACGTGCAATGGGTGAAATGAAAGGAGTGAAACAGAATGAGAGAAGTGTATCTCATGTAGGGTACCTCATTAAAATGCTATGGGCACAAAATTATGCAGAAGATTGGGAATGCGTGTTTGTTGCCAATTGAAAATAAACAACGGAATGCATACAGATGTTATTGCACTATTCAAGAAGTATGTAAACACACAGTATGAGCTCCAGAGCCCAGAGGAATTTCCCCAGTTATCCATGGGAATGGAGACTGAAGGCAGGGAAGCTGCTAGTGGGCCTGCTGCATTCTCTGCTAATCCCATGATACTGGGATCTGCAAGAGGAACCATGCTGATTAACTGGATCCACTGGCTTCAGTAAGTTGAAATATGGGAAAAGTTATAATGCAGACTATTAACTGCAGAACTGGGCAGCAGTCAGATTTGTTTATAACAATTAAATGGAGAGACTCTAGTAGGAACACAGCGTGATGCTTGAGACAAACAAATAAACCCTTCAGAAGTTATGGCCCCTCCAGCAAGTATGCATGTGTTAGCTGTCTCACACATCTCACAGTAAAAAGCAAACAAGAACACACAAAAAAGATAACCACACATCAGGATTTATGAGTAAAATGAAATGAACAACAACACAGATGAGTAACAACTAGCTTTGTCTGGCTCCCAGCTTATTCAGAAAGCAAGGAGAAGAAAGCATAAAGCAAAACAGATAGAAATGACTTCTGTGGTAACTGACTTTGAAATTCCCTCTCCTGCTGTGGGGTAAAGCACTGGCTGCCAGGAGCTCATCTCAGCAGCACCTTCTGAGGCTTTATGAGTGCTTGGTGACTTGGGTGACTTGGGCTTTTCTGGAGTCATGGGAAGGGCTGTGAAAGATGACGGTTCTCCTCCTCAGAACTCTGAGTAGCAAGAGCTAAAACCATCTCTGTGTATTAGAAAATCTGTCCTGTAGTAGCTCTAGAGAGGTTTGTTGTGCCCAGCTGTTGGTTAGTTTTGTTGTAATAAGCAAGTGGTGCTTAGAAAATGGCACCTGAACCCATGCAAATGTCTAGGGCAGCAGCAATGTGTCGGTGTCTATGAAACCAGGAGCCTAGTTCTGGTTGTGTAGATGACTTTTGAACACTTGGCTTTCCAAAAAAATTCAGGCATAAGTCTGATTCTGACCAGGCCACTCCTCAGTAGCAATGTGTGGCTGAAGAGAGATGCGTCTGATGGACAGCACAGCTGCTGGGATCGTGAAGAGCCCCAGAAACTGCAGTACTTCTGACAGCTTCCCACTAAAGAACACTTCCTTTCCTTCCCATGTATTCTCCCTGCTAAAGCAGGGAATCTCTGTTCCTCTGGCTTCCCTCTTTTTCAGTTTAAACATACTTATCTTCACGTGGAGTTTTGTTTCCACATGCCTAGAATCTCTCAGCAGTTCGGATTTTGTGCACTGCTGGAGCAAAACACCATGGTTAGTGTATGTAAAACCACTTTGTTCAGTATACTGCTGGCCCCAGCCTCATTTTGTCTGTTTATTATTTTTGCTCATTGCTACTAAATTTAGATTATATTTTCCTTGGAATCTGGTCTTTAAAAGACAGATTGGGTATTTATTTTTCTGTAAGTGCCTAGTACGTTCTCCATAGTAGCACATTTATCCTGCAGATCTTCCCTCTTATTAACTAAGTTCTAAACTTAGCACAGACTCTCTCATCTTTAATGCAAACCATGTGTATGGCTTCCAAACAGCTCAGCTGAGAGCTAGGACTGGGGAATGCTGCTCTCTGATACATACATAAACAGAAACAACAACTCATGTCGAATGGTACTGCCTATAACGACATCCACTGCTCTACTCCAATTGTGGGAGAGTGGAAAGGGAAGCCAACATGCAAAGAGGGTCAAATACAGGCTGCTGCTCCTAAGCACAGAAAGAAGTTAAAAGAAACCAGATTATTTTTTTACAACTTGCTGAAAACCTAAATGTTGCTGCCTAGCAAGTTTGCAGTTAGTGTCAAACAGCAAAAGCCAAAAGCAGACGCATAAGGAGAGCCAAGCCTGATGCGAACATTTGGAAATGCAAACCATGCAAACCAGTTTCGTCGTACACTACCTGCTGTGTTCCTTGGCTTGGCAGCATAAGGATGACTCGATTTGCATTGGGAACTTCTGACTAAAAATAAATGCATTTTAAAATTCCAGTGACTATACCAATTTTGACTATTTTTAAGGTGCACTTTCTCAATGAATGTTCAGCAGATTAGGTGCCTTTTAAGATGTCATTACTACTTTCAGTTGTTTCCCTGTTACTAGTGACTTTTAAAGTAACTTGATTTTCTAGCATTTGTTTGACTGAAAACAGCTTCCTTTCCTTATTGGAAAAGATCTTCCAATTACATATCTTAATAAATAAATGGCATTTAAGTGCAGCATTTTCAGGGTCAGGAGAACTCAAGAAGAAATATATCTGTGTTTCGCAACACCCTAAGTGAAGGAGAAGAAATTCCCATTATTTACTTAGAATCATAGAAATCACAGAATTACCAAGATTGGGAAAGACTTCTAAGATCAGCCAGTCCAACTGTCCACCTATCACCAATGCATACAAGCAAAGTTACTTGTATTTACTTGAATGAATACATCTTCCCATCCCTGACTTGAAAAATGTTGGGACCAAAATCTGGGATAACAATGCAACTTGGCCAGAACAACAAACAGTTAAAGCAGAAGCCCTTTCAAAAACCTCTTTATGACAAGACTTGGCTAACTNTCAAGAAGCGTTTAGATGAGGTGCTAAGGGATTTGATTTAGTAGTTTAGTGGGTAGGGATGGTGATAGGAGGATGGTTGGACTAGATGATCTTGTAGGTCCTTTCCAACCTAATGCATCTATGAATCTATGAATCTATGAATCTATGAGGGGGCCCACTGTGTACCACAAGGTACACAGGCTTTGCTCAGACCCGAAGGGGAAACAAAATGAACCCGAATGTATTTTGCCATCTACTATAAGATATGGGCAAAGAGAGGATGAAACGTTCTGGTATTTTATCTGCTGAAACAAAGAAATCACAGCTTCTATTCAAATGTACAGCAACATAATATCTTCTGATACAATCATACTTGACCCAACCTCAGCACATGGCTTCCCTTCGGTTCAACAGTTCAAGGAGAGACGACCAAACAGCAACATGCATTAACAAAGCACCCTTCTCATGTAGATATGAACTCCTGAATCAGCACACCAAGGTCTCTTGTCACAACAACCGTGTGTCAGAGCCCTGGGGGCACTCGGAGGCACTGCTGGCCCCCAGGGCCCCTCCCACCCTACCCTTCCTGTGGCCCTAGGGCCAACCCAAGGCCAACATGGCATGCTCCACATCAGTTCTGTGCAGCCAGCACCCATCTTGGCCTATCTCCATCCCCTGGGAAGGGCCCATGCCTGGGGCCATCCCTGCTGTGCTGCTCTTGGTGCTGGGGACAGCCCTGAGCACTCCTTGGGATCCCCACAGCTCCTGTCCCGCAGGCAGCAGCACGGTGCTGAGACACCATGGAGCATTATCATCGCCAAATTGAAAAACAAACAAACAAAAAGTTGCCTTCAGTTATCACTGACTGCGATTAAATATGAGTGTTACTGGGAGCAGGAGATAAACATGAGGCAAATGGTCTGTGAAACAGATTTCTGCAAGGTTTGCTCTTGGGAAGGGAAAGGCAATCATGCTGCCACACTCACCTCATTTTCTGCACTACTGTTCTCATTGCCCATCCTGATGCTGACGTCCAGTATCACAGAGCAATTAAAAAGATCACTGGAAGAAAAGAAAAAGCTCTAAGAGTTCTGTTAAAGAAAAATGAATCAAAAAAGCAAAACACTACAAATTTTGAAGGATCGTCATCTCAGACACCTTGTCAGCTGCCTCTCCTGACCTCCAGTTTTACACTGATTTTGAACCACATAGTAGGGATGAGAGAGCTCTTTTGGAATCTCTCCCTGCTGCCTTTCCCACACTGGCTCCGCTTATGCTGACAGACACTCCCTGAAACTCAGCTTTGTTGCTCTGCTTCTGGATTATCCCATGTCATTTGAGCAGAAAGGCATTTTCCTTGCCAAACCTCCTTTGGATGGACAGCCCATATGAACGCTTTATTATGTTAACTGTATTAAAACCACTTCTCTTTCTTGGAGACTCTGGTCTGAGCTGCACGCTCACTCTGCCTGGAACCACAACGTTATACCTGGCTGTTCCCGTAACAGAAACAATTTTCCATGTATGCAATCAACTTTAAAAAAGAAAAAGTGCATTATTTTGCTATCCTTCTTACTGAAGTCGTATCATGCTTTTCTGAGGTAATATTCCGCTCACAATTTTCTGATCTAAAGCACATTTAATATACACTGGACAGGGTCTGCCCGCCTCAGTTACTATTGGTTTTACACTCGTTCAACTCCAATTATTTAATTAGCAGAACTCCTCAGAGCACAGAACAGTCACCAGCAGCTCTGGAGGCAGTGCCTCCCCAGGCACCACGTGCTTTAAAGGCTGCTCAAAAGAAGTGCACACAGCAGAGCTGTAGACATGTACTTCTTGTAGACATTTCACCTTGGAGTTCAGGCATTTAAATTTGCTGTATTTACTGCATTGCTGGCTAGGTGAATATTACAGCCAAGAAAACCATAGAAGCTTTTAAGGAATGTTACTACTTATTACTGCAGCATACTTTTTTTAAACTTGAAATATTATTTTTCTACACAGGAGGTTTGGAGAGAGAGGAGCGCAGCTTATAAGCTATGCTCTGTTTAAACTTGAGTGTCTCCAGGGGATATACCAGTGCTTGAACTTGCTCCTGTTGAAATCCCTGGGACCAGGATTGCACTTTTAGTGATTAATTAGCAGCCCTAGCTTTTATCTGCTAAGAGTACTGCCAAATCCTCCGCTCTTTTAAAGCAGTACTGGAATTACATTGAAGACCACAGGTGATATTTTCACAGTCCCTATCCTCCGAGCACGCAGTGCTCAGTCACAGAGTGTGCCTGTGCAAAGCTTTTCAGGTGCAGCTCAGTGAAATGCTCCAGGACAACAGGTTAAGATTATAATATTTTAAATCTGTGTTGTTATGACAGCATTCTCATCCACTGAGCAGCTAACTAAGGTCACAATGCACAGGCGGGAAACAACTACAACTTCTCTACAACAACAAGCTTCCCCCAGCAGCCACACACTTCCCTAGCAGAGAACATACAGACAATTCCATGCCACTGAGCCAGCAGCTTTTCTTTTCCCAGCTCCTTTTCTGCTCCCATGGACATGAAATGGAAACTGAAAGCTCTCAGAGCGTTCCCCCTATGAGCACTCTCAGTAAGAACCCGGGCTGGGGAACAACACAACTCTCCAAGTCTAACCAGTGTGCAACAGGGTCTTGTAAATCAACGATGGAAAATGCAAATTTTACCATTTTTCAAGATTTGTCAGGTTCTTCAGTGGATTACACAGCATATGATAAGGTGTTGCTCTACTTATTTTACATTTACTCCAGGGCATAACATAGTTTCAAGGCTTCTGTACCAACACCGCAGTGCTGACTGTCAATAACAGCAAAGACAAATAGAGGCTGAATTTGTAATATCCATTTGAAAGCAAAAATACTTTATGCACTGGTTTTTTTTTTTTAATTAAAACATACAGGCATCTAGTATAAAATTACAAAAATGTGGCTCAAATATTAATGGTTGGAAATTTCCACCAACGTATCAACGTTGTGTTTACCTCCACTTTTCTTTGCTTAGAGTACAAATTTCACAGCAGTCACACCACTGTCACACGAACATTTTCTTAATAATGGAGATAAAAGCAGTAAGCAGGGAATAAAGCATATACACTCCATTGATCATAGAGACATTAAGGTTGGAAAAGACCTCCAACATCATCAAGCCCAACCATCAGCAAGATAAGTAATAATAATAACAATGAGTGAATTGCACAACTGAGTAACTGAGATATTTCTTCAAATTACAATCTGATTTCCATCCTTTTTACATACATCACTTTTAAAATATTTTCTCAGTGCGCTTAGGTTGTAAAATATGTGAGCTTTACCATATGTATGGAATCTCAAATGAACATTATAAACATGCTAAAATCCATTCATTACACAAGCATGGGCTCACTAAAAGATAATCTTTCTCATCTTTCTGCACTATCTTTTACAATTTACATGTCATTATTAAAATTCTTTTAGCGCTACGTATCTCAAAAACGGCTCGCTCGTACCAACTTGGACATCAGCCTACAGAGACTTTCGTACATATACAACAGAAAAAAATGCTCTCCTGAAATTGAGAGGGAGAACATCTAGCTTTACACTTACGTTCTGGCATAACCTGGCAGCGCTGGATACAGTGGTGCTTTCAGAGCATGTCTTCAAACCCTTTCTGTCATCTCGTGTGTTTTCACCTCATTTTCCTCCTGCCTCTCCTCGGCCCAAGATGAAGTGTAGGCTTTCTTTCAGGGACCCACCTTCATAACCTGCTCAGCAACCAGCCTGCCTCCACCCCAGGCAAAAAAGCAAACGAGTTATTCCTCCTCCTCCCGACCTCCCCCTGCTCTGGGAGGCCGCTGTGGCTCTGCATTTCATAAATCCTCTGCTAATGGTTTTCAGAAATATCAGCCTGGAGAAAGCGGCCTTTGGTCAAAGCCTATTTCACTGCTGGTGTTCCTTGGCCTACGGTAGCAGTGGTGTTTCTTGCACTGCAAGGATTTGGTGAAATGGTGAAGTTATGCATGTCCTGCCCAGGGAAAATTAGTACTGAGGGGAATACAAGAAGTCTTTTATGATAAAGGTGGTGAAGCAGTGCCACAGGCTGCTCAGAGAGGTGGTGATGACCTGGCCCTGCAGACACCCGAGGTCAGAGGATGGGGCTCTGAGCACCTATGGAGCTGTGAGTGTCCCTGCTGATTGCAGGGGGTTGGATCAGAAAGCCTTTAAAGGTTCCTTCCAACTGAAATGATTCTGTGATGCTGTGAAATATTTGTTAATAACTGATTCTGATCAAGTTATGCTGTAATCACTTCCACTGTAATTGTCATGAAGGGTGGAGATGTGACAAAAACCCTTTGAAATGTGATGTTGCAAGAAGTACTGGTTTATGGGCAAGCTAATTGCTGTTACTGATGTGCATTGTCCATTCAAGCTTCACAGAGGGCTTCTCAGAAAGACAGCTGATAACAGAAGACACTGCAGCAGTTTATCATTAGTGGTCACTCCAAGGGATTTCTGCCCTCATCAGTGGCATTTGATGGTGCAAACAGCAAAGGAATAGCAAACTGTTGTGTTATTGTAACTGGAATTGCTGCAAGACAACATTACTGAGTCCAGTACATCCAATTCCTATCTGACATGAATAAGAGGCAGGAATTTCAGGTGGAATCAATATGCTGGGTCTGGCATTCCTGTGGTTGTTCTCTGCCTTGGTGTACAAACATCAAGTGAAGGGGTGGAATGAACAGCTGCCCAAGAGCTCTCTGCCTTTACAAGCTTGTGTTTTTTAATGAAGTCAGTGAAGCCTCCAGCACTATGATAGCACCTTAACCCACTGTTCCTGATCGGAGCTCCGCATGTCAGAAATAAATGATTTGCACTCCCTGAGCTTTTTCAGGCTTCCTGCTAAAGTACATGTGAGTAGGTTTGGTGGCACGGGGCTAAGACAAAGAGTCACACAGGATCTGTGCTACATCTCAGAGAGCTCAAAATGAAGAAGTCACAGTCCATAGTGAAGCTCAGGAAGTAAAATAGGTGAAAGCAGCTGTCACATCCTCTTTTCTCTGTTCTCTCCATCCCTCTTCATGAACCAGAAAATTGCAGATCATCAAATTGAAGTTTTAGTATGTGCTTCCTTAGAGCCACAGTAATATTCACTGCCTATAGACAACACATAATGAAATGTTTTTGTTTAGGCTCTCTGCCATGAATTTAAGAACAAGGATCCTGTGGGAGCACAGGAAAGCACAAGCCTGACAATATATCCTCACTTCTGCTAGCTGGATTATTTCCTCATAGCAGAAACTGAGCTCATATTTGGTGCTATTCCATTTCTAAAGCTAAGGCAAGAGAATGCCACGAAGTGAGAGCAAAGAAGCTGCACTGGAAAACAACGGTCTGGCACACCCGTTGGGGAAAATGACCTTTTGGTAGTCACTCGCGATTTCTGATGGCGTATTTGTCTTTTTTATCAACATGTGTGCAAGGTAGAAGCCCTCTCTTTGATGGGTGAACCCTGTGTGAGCTTGCAGAGCCACGCAGACAGCTGCTCTGCTGCCAGCAGTGAGTCACGAGGGAGCGACAGGCATCCTACGAGCAGCAACTGCTCCGAGCTCTGGGCCCAGAACAGCCCTGTCAGACAACACTGACATTACATTTTGGCATTGGACAGAGACCAGGGTTTTGGCCTCATCCATTTTCTGACCCACTCTGGTGTCTCAGGCTCTGTCCCAACTATGCCAAGCAGCATCTACTCACTGCAAGTTGTTTCAACCTACACGGATGCTGCTCATCTGCTCTGTACGGGTATGATGTCCAATCAGTTTGCATAAACCATGACTTGTGAGAGCACTCCTCATCCTTTGATGACTCAATTTATTCTTTTTGATTCCATGTCAGAAAAGGTGAGAGAAGTACTCACACTGGGCTGATTTCCTGTGATCCTTCGTCCACACTTCTTCCTGCAGGGGACTCCAACTCTTTCTTGATCAAAAGAGGATCTAACCCAGGAGGACTGGCAGACTCCAAGTAGGGAGAACACAGCTCAGTCTGAAAGGTAAGCTATGTGTCTGGTTAATGAATTAAGTATTTCAGTAGATTCAAATAGTTTGGCAAGAGTTAATAGATTTAATCCTATTACATACAATATTTGATATAATTACTAACCACACACTACTCAGATACCTTAGTTTTATATATAGAATACACGTTACCTGAAGTATTTATATGGGACAATTTAGTCAGAGCTCAGTTTGCTTGATGGTAGAAGTGCTACCAAATAAGTCAGAACATCCTGACTTCAGCTGGATCTGCTGTAAAACCATGCTGCTGCTAGGCAGCAAAAAGCTGAGCGGGCCTTTGTTGAGAGTTGTGAAACTGTGTTTTGCTGCTCTTCTCCCAAAAAGAACCAGAACTTGCTCACTGGACTGCATGCTCAGGTAGAAGTGGCTCTGACGGTCTGATGGCAGCTGAGCAGCCAGCTCTGCAGTGCAGCCTGGGCTGCTGGGCACTGCTTGGTGTGCAAGTGTCAGGAGGAGGAACAGGGGGATGCTGAACATCTGATAGTTTTATTTTAAAACCTAATTAACGAAGTTAAAAATTATTCTTCCTATTTCTAGCTAATTGCCAGCAGTATAAGAATCTGGCACGGAGAAAATCTGGTCTACAGCACTCCACCATCACTTCCCATGAGGGTGTCCAGATTAGCAGTATTTCTAATTAGAAGTATTTCTAATTAGAAGTACTTCAGGACATTCCCACGCCACGGGTGGCAGAGCAGCAGGGATATGCCCAGGGCACCAGTGGTGGTCAGGCTGCAAAGCTACAAAGCAGGGAGGGAGGGAAAGTTTTGTATTTTGCCATGGTGTGAAAACTGTAAAAGACACTGTGATCCGAATCGTTTTGATTTTTGGTGGGACTCAGCGTATCAAAAAGTTTTATTCATGCTCAGGGTCACGAAGCACTTAGTTAAGGGGGCAGTAACAGCTTTATAAAGATGGGAAGGTATCATTAGGCATAGTACCCTTCCTTAAGCAACATAGGGGTGACAATTAATTTTATCTACATTCTATTCAGGAATATTTCTTTCATGTTCAAAATAAATCTTTCTTTTCAGCTCGTAACAGCACTTGCATTGTACTATATAATTTGGTGTCTGAAGTAGATGCTTGGTGCCACATGGGACACTTCAGGTTGTTCTGCTGTCCCTCAGCTGCCATTCTGGGAGCCACTGGGACTCAGCTGAGCTCTGTGTGCTATCTGAAAGGTGGTGAAGCAGTGCCAGCCACCTCAGAGTGCCTAAAATGGCACTCCCTGCCTAAGTCCACAGGTCTGGATCACCTTTATCTTACACATCCAGCAGCAAATGTTTTAAGCACGCTTACACTCCCTTTTCTTCACACTGATCCCAGATGTCAAAATAATGCAGAGGACCTAATCCTCGAAAGTGATGCCAGAAGTATTTGGCAAAATTTGAGAGTTCAGAAAAGTTATTTTTAAATATTGGAGCACTTCTCTCTCCAAACCACACTTACAGCACCATTTTCTCACCAGGTTCTATGCACAATGCGAAGGCTGTTGGTACAGCCCTGCAATATAGCACTGGCACTCCAACTGTCCACATCCAGTTCTGGGCACGGAGAGGAGGACAAGGACTTCTCAGGTAAGTTCCCAGTGCCACAAGCAGTGAACAAGGCTTGGAGCTGCCCCGCATAGCTCACCTGCTGCTCTGTACCTACCATTGCACAGGGCTGCACGTGATCTCCTTGTTATTACTGCCTGCCTTTTGTGAACAGCCAATTATGATTGATGACAAGTATCTTGCCCAGCAATTAATCACGAGACACACGTGACTATATAGCCCAGGTCCATAGCCAACTTGGCAGAGTGCACGTGTGCTTTCACGCCCTAACGCACGCAGTCATTCACTCAAAGGGAAGCATGCGTGTTGCTAAACCTCAAAGGTGAGACACAGGAAGATTCCTCTGGCTTGGGGTGAGTTCTGGGAGGAGTGGTGGCACCTGTGAGGAGAAGGTTGCTTTTCTGGAAGCTGCTGACAGGTGGCTGTCCTGCTGAGGGGCACAGTCACAGTGCTGGGGTGGCGGTATGTATGCAGCTCAGAGACAAAAATCATTGTTATTCTCGCTCAAGATGTGCCATGGTTTATCAGTCACGAGAACAAGCTAAGAAAACAAGTCTCTCAGTAGGCTGGCATGTCGAGATAATTTGTTAATAGCACATCCTGGGCTTGGTTTCAGACTCGTCCAAGTGAGTGCACCAGGTCAGAGCAGAACTAATGCTGGGAACTGAGTCACTGGACTCTGAAACAATCTTGCAGTCAAGACAGGGTTGGGAAAGCCATGTGTCATTGTTTACAAAGATGCTGAAGGTGGCTGAAAAAAATATTTACTTTGTAATGAAACATGGAGTAGCACCATCTTCTGTTCCCAGAAAACTGCTATGTTACATAAGCACAATGCTTACGGCTAGGCAGGATTGGTGCTGGAAGTCCTTTACTGATTTACAGAGCAGGAGAACACTGACAACACTTTGCAAAGGGGAAACTGAGGCACAGAGTGACCAAGATATCAATACACTGTGTAATCCCAGACTAAGCAGGAAACCAGGGCTAATGTTCAGCACTCAGAACAACATGCATGGACTGTGTTAGGGACTTTTCTCCATGATGCTACACTGATTTAACCCTGCACAGTAAGACCCCATTGCATTTCAAGGCTACAGTACCTGAACATTTCCTTAGGCTCATCTGAGCCAGTCAAGAATATTCTTCTGCACAGCAATATCACAGAGGTATGATTAAAGGCATCACAGATAAAAAAGTAAAGTAAAGCAGTAAGGATGAAACCCTTTTGACATGCTAAAGGCAATAATTGTATAATAAGGAGTGCTTCCTTACTGGCATTACCACTCCTCCATCATCTTTATAGCGTTTTTAAAATGAGTGTAATGAGTGAATGCTTAAGTTGGACGGCAATTATACACCCATTTTCCCCCTTGACTCTGTTGACTCAAGTAAGCAGGCATGCAAAACAAGACAATGAGGTCAGCGACAGACTGTCCCCGAAGTTTGGGTGATGATCTGGTGACAGTGATTGCTGCTAAAATGCACTGACTCTAAACTGGAGCTCTTGATGTTTGCTTCTGTGGTTGTGTCTTTTTTAAAAGATGATCTCATGGTGGGAAGCCGTCCTAGCAACCCTCGGGTGTTGGTGGAGATAAAGTTAACTAAGCTGCTCGCTGTTGTTACAGATGGCACAACCCTTCATCCTTTTGACAGACACAAACCTAATCAGCTCCTCCTAACGACAGATTTAAACTCATATAACATATTGCCTTGTCCAGCTGGGCTTACACTATTTATATTCATGTTATCATTTTCCAATAATATAAACAATATCTAGTTTCAGAATCTCACTCTTCATTTACGGGTGTATTTTCTCCATTAGTGTTTCCTCATCGTTAGCAAATACTTAGGGCATGGGCTTTGCAGTATGTTAACTGTCTTGGTATTGATTTGGGAAGGTTCCCTGGAGGCCAGGCTCAGAAAATAACTGTTGTCACATAGAACTCCGTGCTGATGTTACATTTTACATTTTTTAAGCAAAGACTGTAATACTGAGTGCAAAACTGGGAAGAAAATCTTCAGAAATCATCTGCAATATTGGGTTCCTGAGTTTGGAAATAGCCTAGTTCACCATGTCAATTTCCCATCTAATCTCAATAAGATTTTAACACCAAAATCTAATTACACATTTTGAACATCAGCTGTAGTTATTTTGGTTTTGGTCATTATGACAGATGGAACTTGACAGATGAACAGATGAAACCTGATTCTGCAGTTGGTTTCTATTTATCTGCTATTTATCTATTTGTCATTGAGCTGTTCTTTCAGCTCTGGGAAAATTAAAAAAGGTAATAAAGTGAATGGAAATAAGCAACATCGGTCCAGTTTCCCTTCTGCTGCACCTACCATGTCTATAACCAGCTCTGTCACTGTCTGGAGTCAGACTTGGATGTGGACCCCAAAGTGAAAATGATAATTCTCCCAGTTACAGCCACAGTTCTTAATGAATCACAGAGCACTTGGAGATACCACTAAATGAAAAAATAACAACACTTCTAGCCCTGATCACCTCTAGTATCCAAAAAGTGAATAGAAATCATATTTCAAGTCAATGCAATGAGCACAAAATAAGGCCCACAGCTGTTTGTCCAGTTTAAAGGTCATATAAGGTTGGAGGATATGCAATACCACCCACTGCAGCTAATGGGATAAACAGAATTGAGATTGCATCTTCTTGTATTCAGATGTGATCATTCTTTTCTTGCATGAGCAAACTTAAAAGGATCTACATATACTGAAATTCAGTGAATATGGTGAAGGAACAGCAGTATTTCTCATAAGTGCAAGTGCGTGTAGATTGACTCAAACTCTTCAATCTTCAGATATAAGAACAGAACTTGCCATGGATAGATACTATGAGACTGTAGAATACATCAATGCCATTTCCAGAATGCTTGAAATATTGGAATAACGCTGGGCCTAAGTATTATGTGCATAACAACAAAGAAATGTTAGGGCTAGTTTATCACAGTGCAAGAATGTAATTAGGTTAGTAAAATATGTCAATGCTCCGTGCTCCTGGTGCACATCACCTTTGCTAAGAACACTGAATTAAGAGTCTATGAGATAAACTGAAAAAAGACTTCAGGTAGCTCATGAATTTATTCATCCCCATCCCACTGCATCATGCAGTGATTTTCATATGGTTTCCATCAAACCGTGCAATGCTCCAAATTTGTGGCTTAAAAGCAGCTTTTTCTCATAAAGAAAGTGATTAAGTGTAATTTTCAGTTTACAGTTGGAAGTGGCATGGAAACTGTGAGTAGCAGACAATGCAGCAAGTAGGCATGCAACTTATTCCAACAGCTAGTAGCAATTACTGCAGTTTCAATTCAATATGCTGTAGATGTAGTACATGCAGACACACAAAGCAACGTAAGAAAAAGCTCAAATCGTTATAGGCTGATCAAAATTTTTTCCATGGATGAAAAATAGGACAGCAGCTCACAGTATGCTTGGATAATAATAAGAAAAGTGAAAGGCAGCTATGTATAATACATCACACCCGTAGTGTTAGAGAATTTACAATCTGTGAAGCAAAAACCAAAACGGAGCTCATTAAGATCTAGGCATGCAAGGTCCATAACTGCTGATTTATTAAGCTGTGCTTTAACAATTATGATTTGGACACTCATGAGCTGCTGTTTTGCACTTCCCTTCCTGCAGCAGCCTGTTTCTGGCTGCAGCGAGGAGGTGCTCACAGTGCCAGAGTTTGTTAATATCAAAGATCAGTTGTGCTCCCACAGACCTAGACATATCTCTGCCCCTTTGAGGGGGTGAGTGAAAAGCTGACACTGAACCTGAGGTGCATGAGGTAGTGCTATCTGACTGCACCTCAACAGAATCACAGGAAATAGGGTTACGGGGGACTGCCTCTCCCCCCAGTTGTTGGGTTTTCTTTTCCAGGTGTTATAGGGGAAATACATTTTGGGAATGGGAGAAAATGTCCTTCAGCTATCTTTCCAGGACTGCTGAGCAAACCCTTGCCACTTGGTCTAATCTGATCACTTCAGTCAGATCTATTCTGCACACACAGCTATTGTGTTGGCTCACTCCTAAAGATTCCTGCTTTCCTTTGTTATCATTGAAGAGATTATCGCATGGTTTTGCTTTCTTAATCACACTTATACTGGTCCTGTTTCCTTCTAAAATATTTCTGTTGCAACTCATTGTGGTTGGGAGACTACAAAAAGCTTTTACACCATACACCCAGCCCGCATGAATCAAGGGAATCTTTCCTAATTATTTACATTCAGAAAAGCAGATTTCATTTAGATAAATTAAATCATCCTTACCTTTCACGTATGCAGACAGAATTTATTGCTAGAAGTCCTGTACAATTCCCCACAGCACACTGCTGCTCTGGATATGAAGCAAACAAACACAGCCTGATCCATTTTCAAGGACTCAGAGCTGGCTGAGTCTTGGTTTGCCCAAGCACCATGGGTGCTAGCCAGATCATATGCTTCATGTGAAACTAGAGAACTAAATGAGTCTGTCATGTCCTAACTAGCACTTTATGACAAATTTATTTTGGCAAGAATGTATAGTGCAGTATTGTGTCAGACTTGCTGAGCCTTGTATATTCTGTATCTGTCTTGGTGATGGACGTATTTTCACAGTATCCCATGTACAAGAGTGTCTAATGAAAAACAACATACGAAAATTAACTCAAACGTTGTTTCGCCATGTGATCTTTAGAAGCCTGTAGTTAAAAAGGATTATGTCAAGAAAAATAGAAACTATAATCTCTGAGGTCTTTACTCTGAGACTGGCTGTCAGCACTGCAACTCTTCAGTCATTAATTGCAGCGGTTGAATGTAGAATCAATTAGATTTAAGCTCTTTAGTTGGGTTTAAGCTGAGATCAGAGACACGGGACAAAAGTTGATTCTCTCAGACTTGTTCTGGAGTTGAGGGACTGTTGCATGTTTTATTCCACTGGCATCAGGAAACACAAAAGCTGACCTGAATGTTTTCTGTTGTGGCTCCCACCTCCCCCTCTCTCCTGACACTTGTCACAGCCTGCTCTGGGACTGTCAAAACACTTGATGAAAAATGCTAACTAGCTGATTTGGGAGCACGTGCAAACTGGTTACTGTCTGTAGAGCTGGGCACCCAAGCCTGTCATTGTCACAGACCTCTATTTCGAAGATGGAAAAATGCAGATGTAAAAAATGGATGTAGATGTAGACGTAGATGTAGATGTAGATGCAGATGTGGAGAGCAGGATAAGGGAAACTAAAGCAATGAGGCTTAGCTCTTCTGTCCCTAGGCCCATCTGACGTCTCTGGCCAACGACCAGCCCTTCAACCAAAACCTAATGACAATACAAACCCTGTTTCTTAGAAAAATGCAGAAATAATTGAAGTTGCTCTGGCCTTACATGTTAGCAACATATTTCAATATAATTACATAATGGTACAATTCTTGTTAGTCTCAAATTAATGAAGTACTATTTTAGTCATAATTCTCTTAGCAGGAAAGGCTAGAAGTGTCTTTAACTACCTGAAGATCTATAAGAAGAAGGTTTGGGTCACCAGGGGTAACTTTCCACCTAGAGGTGTGGATGATGATCAGCTCTCATTTAAGAATGTAGTTAAACATCTGCACAGTCTTTCTAGAGAATAGTCAGCTAATTTTATCTCTGAAATTCTGTGTATGAAACACATTCTTGTCGTTACATGGCAACGTAAAGTCAACAAGCAATCCTTTCTGAAACAAATCCTTAGAACTATTAGTGAAACAAGAACCATGGAAAAGTGCCATATTAAAAAAACCCAGCATTTGCAAATAGCTATCACAGTCTGTAATGTTGTAGCATGTTTTTAAAACCTATATTTTAGGACATGCATGCTAATATCAGTCTGTTGGTCTCAGAAAGATACTATTAACTAGCCATCATCCTGTCGTCTACACTGTAGGTTATGTGGATTGTAAAACAAGTTATACAAGAGATCATGAAACTATAGAACCTCAAAGGAACCACTGTATTTTCCTGGTAAGCAGAAAAGTTTCTTTAACTTATAAGACACTCCTTTCTCCCTTTAGTAATGTCTAAAGCATAATTAACGAACTGCTTTGAGTCTAGACATTTCTAACTTTAAAGAACTTATAAAATATTACTTACCAATTTTCCTCTAGACTAAAAATGAAAATACACCATTCAATTTATCACTGATTTTTATAACCTTCTGCACTCCTCCTCTCCTAGCTGGTGTATGGATCCCCTTTCTCCCTGGATCACATGAAAGTGTTCTATTAATGTGAACTGGCTTCTGTTTGAGAACACTATGCTGGATAGCTATGAAGTGTAAGGAATCTGACCCAGGGATCTGCAGGGCTGTGACACATCAGTTCTTTACAGGAATTCTCAGTTGCTGGTTGAGAAAAACACAAGATAGGCCCCGTACATGGCGTGCAGTCTGCTGTCATTGATGTTGGTAAACCTTTTGCCTAAGGCAGTGAGACAAATTCTGTGATACAGCATTGTAACTGGAATTCTTCCCTCTGGCATCCACTCCGGGACTGTAACTACCAAGTGTCAGGCCGTCTCTCCACCCAACTAACTCAGTAAGTTGGGAAAACTGTTCACCACTAACACATGCAGCCACAGCATGGCTAGAAGTGAGAGCTGCCTCAAGAAAAACATTGCAAGTCAGCCCTGCTTCGTGTATTTCCTGAGGAATGCTTTGCTGGAGTTAAGAACAAACATTCCAAGTCTGGGAATGCTACAAGAGTACCTGGCAGGAGAAATGTCTCCTGCCACTGTTCCACTCTTCATCCCTTTGCCAGTGTTTAGTCTTCTCTCATCCACACACTCGGCAAAGAGGGAAAGCAGCCCATCTCTTCTCACTGTGGGTAAGATGGACCTCCCAGCCCACTTATCTGAATGCAGTAGCTGAAGAACGCTGAACAATAGGGTTTTATTTTGCTCCAGAGGGAGCAAGTCTGACCTATTTTACACACAACTAGAAGAGTTACCTTTGTGATTCTTGTAGGAAAATAACGTGCCACTGCAGTAGAGGTGACTTAACTACAAAATCCCACACCAGGTGCAGGAGAGAAAAGAACGATGAGGAAACCCACAGCAATCACTGAAATGACTTTAGGTAGAATACATCTTCAGTTGCATAGCAGCCCTGAAAAATCCTCCCTTGGAATACATTATTTCAGACAGGAAAAAACTATTCCTTTCTTTGTAGATTAAGTTACGTGCCTTTAACCACATGTAATAAAAACATAATGAATTCAGCACAATGCGTGAAGAAATGACTGAGTTGTTAGCATAAAGCCAATCACAGAAGCACTTAGATTTAACTCCACTGTTTGCATAGCTTTGGCAACGTCTGAAAAGTGCTAACTGCCAGAGACTGCCATAAGGAAAAGGGAATTCCTGTGGGTTCCCTGGGAATAGAGAAATTACTGCTGTATCAGAAGTCCAGTGTCCAAATATCTGCATGCAGTTATGCACTATGTTGTGGTCACAGATCCACAGAGCACTAACTGGTTTTTCATTGTTGTTGTTGCATTTGATTTTCGTTCCTTTGTTCCCCCATCAGAAATGCACTGGTCAGACCACCAAGGCAGCAGCAGTCTGGCTAATCTCTACTCTGAAGTACACTGATGTATGTATATATTTCATGATCCTGCTTCCCAAGTTCTTTTTTTTTTTTTTTTTTTTTTTT